>JAWQFJ010002701.1:176841-206841 GCA_034096865.1 Theodoxus fluviatilis | reverse complement strand
GTCATTAAAATCCAAGACACAGAAGCTAATGCTGAATGTCATGACTAATGCTTTTAATATCTTTGATTTCACAAATGCAAGATCTATCATAGCAACAAAAATATGGATGTGCACATATATACAGAACGTATCGGAGGGGGTCCTAATGCGCTTAATGTTCTAGCAATGCTATGAAGACGACCATCTGCCGCTTGGAAGGGCGTTTTAGTATCTGACTGCTAGGTGGCCATGAGTGTATTGCAGATTACAAAGTAGCCTTAAGTCAGTCTGAATTTGTCACACTGGCAGTGCCAAAACACGTTACTCACGAAAAGCATTTCAAAGAACTTTTCAAGTTCAAGAAGGAGGAGAATGATATCAAGCACCACCTACCACCGCATAAACATTACTTACATTAATGACACATTATCGTAATATTTTAGTTTATTTTCTCGTCATAATCATAAAACTATATGTTAACTCTACCTCGCATTGTGATGATGATGACGACGACGAAGACTTACAGACGGAACATATTGTTAAGTATTATAATGAAAAGTAAGATAGGAACAAGCTAAGCTATGTACAGAAACAGCGCAAATGACGTGATATCATTTTAAAAAATTACTCTAAGAAGAAACTCTCACCTGAAAACTGCTATGGACTCACTGGCCTCAACAAAAACACCAGTCAAGTCGTGCGAGCTTTGTATTTGCAGCACCTGGAACCTGTTCATTTTTAGACGCAACACACTCCCGTTTGTATACGTCACGGAGTTCAGTGTGACGTCAGAAACTTCGCTCCAGGAGGGAATTGTTAAGGTAACTATCGTGCCGTCAGCTGTGGCTACAATGGCGGCCTCGCATTTATCCGACAGGCAGGTCCGGGCTGCATCAGCAAAGGTCACCAGAAAATAGGACGTTCCCAGGAGCGTGTGGGGAAGGGCGAGGTACCCATCCATGGAATTGTCCTCCGTCTCCAGCCCTAGTACGTTGATGTCACCATCAGCAAGCACGTGGGCAACTTTCTCACTGACTCCAGTTCCTGCCAGCTTCAGGGCTCGGTCAGGTTCGACAAAGAAAAACTCATATGGACGCAGCGTCATGCTTTCATTGGCCAAGTAATCCAAATGTTTTGGAGCGGAGATCCAGAAAGTTACGTTGTCATTCAGGCCGGCAGTGACATAGATTTGTGGATTCTGTGGAATTTTATTAGCAGTGAAGCTGTTCTCCATGAAGATCAAGTAGAATTCAGTGAAGGGGTCACACGCTCCAAGACCTGAAAAGAAAAGAAAAGCTCTTTCCGTATAATACATGCAGTACACTGAGTTCAATGAGCGACTTTTTTGAAAATTATCTCCCTTGCCGCCGCTTGGCGGCGCGTCGGCTCTAAGGGGCTTGGTTGGTACACAGGACACGTTCTTTCGCGTAGATTAGACCTGAGTGTTCGAGGTTTTTTAATTGTTTCCTTGCTGTCGCTTTCAAATCTGTTCACAGTACTAGGCTGGCTGGTTTACTTAGATGTGATTTTTTTTAATGCGTGCTAGCTGATATTAGGTTTAGAGCTTGAATTTTCAATGATATTGCGCTTACAACTCCAGTGTTCGAACCAATGAAAACCACGGAAAGAGATGGCCGTTTCTTTCCTTGCATCTCATTGGCCAGCTTGTCATGAGGTCAGACTGATCACGCGCTGACCTCATGACAGTTGTAAGCGGAAAAAGCGAGTTGTAAGCGTAATATCATTGAAAATTCAAGCTTTAAACCTAATATCAGTTAGCACGCATTAAAAAAATCACATCTACGCTTACAACTCGCTTTTTCCGCTTACAACTGTCATGAGGTCAGCGCGTGATCAGTCTGACCTCATGACAAGCTGGCCAATGAGATGCAAGGAAAGAAACGGCCATCTCTTTCCGTGGTTTTCATTGGTTCGAACACTGGAGTTGTAAGCGCAATATCATTGAAAATTCAAGCTCTAAACCTAATATCAGCTAGCACGCATTAAAAAAAATCACATCTAAGTAAACCAGCCAGCCTAGTACTGTGAACAGATTTGAAAGCGACAGCAAGGAAACAATTAAAAAACCTCGAACACTCAGGTCTAATCTACGCGAAAGAACGTGTCCTGTGTACCAACCAAGCCCCTTAGAGCCGACGCGCCGCCAAGCGGCGGCAAGGGAGATAATTTTCAAAAAAGTCGCTCATTGTGTAGTCAACATACTTCATTCCGTCTTAGTGAATGTATCTATCGGGAAACGTGGAGGTTTCGTATAATGTGTTATTAGTACTTCTGCAAGTATCAAGCGCGTTCATATGCGCGTACGTGCGGACGCGCGCGAGTGCGTGAGAGATGCAGGCGAGTAGGCAGACAGGGAAACAAACAGAGTTGCAAGAAAAAGGTTTTACTTGTCAAAGCTGATCATTGTAGCACCACTATCTGATGCAATCCTGTATGTGGAAAATAGAGCAATGAATATCAAACTTCGGTGTAGGTCGCATCAGTACTGATTGGGTTTTTTTAAATAGCAAACCTTTGAAGACAACAAACAGCAGGTACGGTAAGATCGGAGACTGATGATTAAAAGAAGAGCAAACAGACGTCATTGACTAAACATACAATAACGATTTGCCTTGTCAGAACTATTTCGTCTTGACCTTGACAAATCGATTTGGCTGCATGCTCGGAAATTGATTACAGGCCTCAAATAACGTGCTAGAGAAAACAGTGGACAGTTTTGAAAAGCAAAAGCTTGTACGTGGTGGCTACCCGGGAGATGTTTATGGTCGCCGTGTACGTACACACTTATACATGAACACAATGGCCTGGGAATGACAAAGAAGGTTCCTCACCGTTGACATTACTTGTCAGGCACTGGTAATGAGCCGTGGGTAGTTTAGTTTGAAATATCATCACTTGAGCTGGAGCTCTTGCCTTCATTCCGTCCGAGATACCGGCATACTCCCGATGGGAGGCTCATTGGGCCAGCGTTCTTTGAGACCCTCCTGTGCGGAAGCCCATTGCATTGATACGCTTACCCTCACCACGTCTCAATATCGATCGTCAAAGGCATGTTATATAGAAAACTGAAATAAGCACCTCCAGTTTGTATACTTACCCCTGGAGAGGTACGACTAGCGCACGTTAAAAGCCTGGACTACTAACTGAGATAATCTGACTTGGAACTTCACGCACAATTTCATATACATGCATATATACATGTAAATACACACAGGAATTCGCAGCATTTGTATGTATGGTTTGCTTCACACAGTATAACAGCATCTATTTCAGATGTTAATGAAATATGTTCATCTTGGTCTTGTTGAGTTGCGTCTGACATTTTGCAAAGGGGGTTTCTTTTCAGATGTTCAGTCCCCCACAGTTATTCATCTTAGTCCGATTATATTACTTACTTGTTTGCTTGCAGGTTCCATTACTCCTTTGCTCACTCACTCGCCAGCTCGCTTTCCGGTTTGCATGCTTGCTTTAGTTTACGTTCGGTTGCTTGTTTTGTTGCTTGTTTGCCTACAAGGATGTAACAACTTGTTTGTTTTTAACGTGCTTAGCTTTCTTCAACAATTGCTCTGCATTATTTTCCTTTGCTTTGCTTTCCTACTTTGCTTTGTTAGACTGGCTTCCATTGTTTGTTTAATTTTTTACTAATTGAAAACAGTCACCACTTAAAGGTTATTAACCTAATCAGGTCCTTACCCATTTCTGGCAAGGTTGGAGAAGCACAATGTCTACGGGATGTCTGTTCTTGCCGAACCTCAAACTTTGATTCTCATATCCGTCCTTATCTAGTCTCTGTCCGCATCCGCTTACTCTGGTCTGAAAATGTACCTGGTAATTGTGGCTGTGCGATGGGACTTATTTTCTAACGATGTCATTCGCTGAAATTTGAGTTGTTACTGACAAGGTCACTGAATAATATCGTGCAATGTTTCAATACACAAAGTGTATGTGCATTACACCCTTCATCTTTTCCTCAGGTAAAGGTTTTGGACTTCAGAGCATAAATTCCACTCATATGACCGATTTATTTACAGAGGTAAGCAGCACAGATCGTTCGGGGTTTTGTGGTGGATTTTTAATATCCTCGTTTTGAAAAAAGAAATAGCGGAGTGGAAGCAAACAAATCATGCACCTCCATGTGCGTTGCTCAAGTCTGTTTTACTTGCGTAGCAGCATAAAGAATACAAAATACGACGCAGAAATGTCGAGCGTTTATGAAGGAAACCGAGGATGTTTTCGACACTTGTTAACTTGCACATACCACTCGGAATATTCACGACACGCGTCTTGGACGTGAGTCATTTTAAAGACGTCTATATCGACAGACTGCTAGGCTGCAGTTATATCTTGTCCTCAGAGAGATTTGTGAAAGGCAGATTTTTGCAGCTAATGCGATCTTTCTGGCAGTTTCGCACGTCTCAAATGCTCTCAACTCAGATGCACTGATGGCGAGCTATTGGAAATGTGATAATGCAGTGCACTTCCTTTGTGTGAACGTGGAACCGATAAGCGTGTCGTTTGCTGGCGTAGAAAGACGCATCAATAGCATGATCCTATCAAATGACGTTTGAAGTTCGCAGATGACACATCCCTGTCTGGTCTCATCCTGAAGAACGACGAATCGGCGTACAGAAACGCCGTGGAGGAACTGGTGAAGTGGTGCGACGACAACTTCCTGAGCTGAACGTGACCAAGACCAAGGAGCTCATCATGGACTTTTGACGAGACAACAAGACCACGGTCGATCCCATCGTCATCAAGGGCGAATTAGTCGAGATGGTTGATACCTACAAGCATCTGGGCACCATCATCGATAATCAGCTCGATTGGTCGCCGAACGTGGACGCCGTGTGCAAGCAGGCGAACCAGAGGCTTTTCTTCTTGAGAAAGCTGCGGCAGTTCCGCGTCAACCCTGATATTCTCCACATCTTCTTCCAGGCGACGATTCAGAGCGTCGTCTCCTTCAACCAGCTGTGTTACCACAGCAGTGTGAGGAAGGGCGACATGGAGAGGCTGGAGAAGGTCGTGGAGAAAGCCGGCGCCATCATTGGCTCCGACCTCCAGCCTCTCAGTGATCGTTACCCCAGTGTGGCCCTGAGGAAGATGGGCAAGATTCGCTCCGACGACCGCCACCCTCTGCACCAGGCATTCGCGTCATGCGAACCCACTCGTGAGTCCTCACGTCGCCTGAGGTGCTGGCCTGCCAGAACAAACCGCATGAGGGATTCGTTCCTCCCGACAGCCATCCGTCTCTTCAACGAGTCCCGGTGAATGGGTAGTATGCATGAAGATTGTTGTGAGACTTGACGTGACTGTGGGAACAGGAGTGACGCGAACTGTGACTGAAAAGTGGATGATGTGAACTGTGGCTGTGAGGATGAGTGATGAGAGTTGTGACAATGTGACCAGGATTGATGTGACTTATGACGGAGGATTGGAGTAATGGTAACTGGGACAATGAGGACTTGTAGTGCTGTGAACTCTGACAGGAAGGACTATGAACGGTGTGAACTTTGTCTGTGCCAACAAGGATGAACATGTGAGTGTGTGTGGGGGTGGGTGGGTGGGTGGGTGAAGTGCATGAGTTATGCGTTGATGATCGTGTATGTATGCTGTGTGAGTGTGGTTGTTGATGTGCATGCCTGTCTCTTGTTGGTCTTACCTGTGATTGTGTTGTGATGCAGGATGAAGGACATCGGGTATGTGTGATTGCGTGACGATGGTTGTTTGATGTGCATGCTTGTGTCTTTTTGTTCCTTCTGGGATTACTTGTTGCGATGTAGAATGTAATTGAATTGCCTATGATGTAGCGCTAAATGTGTCCTATCTTATTGTGTCTTTCTGTTTACTATATCTGATGCGCGTGTTCAGTATGTATATTTACAATGGTTAGATTTGTGATGAAGTAACATTGTGATATTACATTTGTTAGAGTAATGAATCATGATACAATTGCATGCTATCTTTTTATGGCCTATGATTAGTGTGTGGACTCCATAACTTGAGCGCTGTGATTGATTTAATTAGTGTTGAACTTCTTGTACGTTTCTGTTTTTGTATGTATGTATTATGTTTTTGCCACCGACAAAACAAATTTCCTTGTAAACAATGAGGACAATAAAGTATATTGTATCTTGGAAAAGTGGCGCCAGAAATGCATTATTTGAAGATGATTTGGGTATGTATGATACCCAAAATAGATTAGACCTTCACTTATTGCAGGACATCGGATATATATTCCGCTTCAATTGTTTGTAATGAACTATGGTTTTTGCAGTGATTTCTCTGACATAAAAATAATTTGAACATTGAAGGACATTGATGTTTTCGTCTGGAGACGTTTCTTGGTTCATTTCGTTTTCCATGACCATTCAATTCGACAGTCGGAAATAGACCACTTGATAGTTCCAGCTTTACATGATGGTATACAGCAGTATCACGTGATCGTAGTTCTCGATTGTCATTGGCTGTTGCAAATCTTTGTGTAAACAACGCCAATATCTAATGGTCGCAAGAGAGAATATACACACATAGGCACTGCAAGTTAAACGCGTTATTTTGCTGAGATCGTCTCTTTTGGATCCGTCTCAATGACATTGCATTGCCCAATTCTCGGCTGCAGCAATGGAAGCTATCGACTTGATAGGTGAAAGGCTGCTATTTGCGAAAGTCACGGAGTTCGCCAAGACTCGAACCAGTGCTACGAAGATGGAATATGCACTGACAATGTGACAGAGATTATTTCAAGAATGTTCTTACGGCATCACTGGCTGCAATCGACAAAGCCGACTGTGAACCTCTTTTCGGTAGTCCATTCAGTGCATGATAAATGTACTTCAAATTTCAAAGCTGGGCCACATCAACAGTTGACGCTACCTCGATTACGGTTTCGACCGAGTAATGGATAAACTCCTCAAGTGACCTAGTAAACATCCAGCCGGCCAAACCAATCTACAAGATCGCTAATTTAAGTCTCTCACGGCCAAGCGAGAGCTATGTTAACAAGTCTTTGGAAGTATTTCCTCCGTCTGAACATCCAGCAACGAAAAATAAAAGGTTCACGATTTACCAAACGCAAAATGACAAAGCGGAAACTTCGACTACGCAGCATGGTTATAATAAAATCTTACAGACTAAACAGTAGAAAATGAAATAAAATGAAAACATTTAAATCACGATTTACCAAACGCAAAATTTTTCTCAGCTTGCAACAAATTGGTCTTATGTACCCTCTGTGCTATCCTTCCTCGTTCTCAAAAACGCAATCCACAATCACATCTGCTTGGGTCAAGGCGTTCAGATCGCACATCTCGCACTGTGTGACTCAGAGTACGGTTATTATGAGATCGTTATATTTTAGACAGATGGGAGGGAAGGTTCTAAAAGTCTGCCACGTTCTAAAAGCCTGCCAGGCCGCT
Source organism: Theodoxus fluviatilis (assembly GCA_034096865.1). Lineage (NCBI taxonomy): Eukaryota > Metazoa > Mollusca > Gastropoda > Cycloneritida > Neritidae > Theodoxus > Theodoxus fluviatilis. The sequence goes on along the minus strand of JAWQFJ010002701.1, from coordinate 199,426 downwards.
TACTTAGAATTAAAAAGAATATGTTCCATTCACCCCTACCTCACAGAAGACGCCACCAATACACTAGTTACATCATACATACTTTCTAGGGTGGACTATGGCAACTCGATTCTAATTAGCTGTCCCAAATCTACAACTCTTCCGCTTTAACGTGTTCAAAATTCTGCCGCCCGTCTTCTCTGCAAAACCCCAAGAACCCAATCTTGTAATAATAATATAATAATAGTTTATTCATACGCACATACCTTCCCTTGCCATGTAAGCTCATGGCGTTTACAATCCAAAGAATCAACACTCATACAACCACTCAACACCACATTCCTACAAAAACTCACACACATAAACAAAAAACAAAAACTAAGATCCAATAGAACAAATAGAACAAACTATACAATATACACAGCACTTGCAGGCCAGGTCAAGTAAGGCGAAGCAGCTCCGCGGGAAAGGCGGATCGGAAGAGGTGGGTCTTTAGAGCACTTTTGAACTGGGGCAGAGTGTCAGAATGACGGACTGAGAGAGGGAGACTATTCCAGGTTACAGGTCCGATATAGGAGAAGGCACGCTGTCCTTGAGTTTTCTTATTACGGCGGGGGACCTTAAGCATTCTAGAGTCAGCAGCTGAGCGTAGAGATCTGGAGGGCGTGTAGACTGCAAGAATTTCTGTAAGAGCGTGTGGTGCGGTGTTGTCGATGGCTTTGAAGCACAAAGTAGCAAGTTTATAATCTATCCTCTGAGAGATGGGGAGCCAGTGAAGTGTATGTAGGAGTGATGAGACATGGGTACGCTTGGGACATCGAAAACCTAGCCTAGCAGCACAATTCTGAACTTTCTGGAGTTTGTTAAGCAGAGTGTCGGGGATGCCAGCGAGAAGAGAGTTTCCATAGTCGAGACGAGACAGAACAAGTGATGTGATGAGCGTTTTGGTGGCCTGCTGAGAAAGATAATGACGAATGGTACTAATTTTCCTTAGCTCATAATATGCTAACTGACAGACTTTGTTGACATGAGATCTCATTGACAGATCATCGTCAAACATGACGCCTAAATTTCTAACAGACTGAGAGAAGACGATGTCACTGTGACCAATGGTTAGTTTGAGGGCCTGATCCGATTCGCCTCCGCCGCCCACCAGGAGTGCTTCAGTTTTTGAGTCATTGAGTTGGAGCTTGTTCCGGGTCATCCACCGTTTCACGTCAGAGATACAGTGTTCGCTGGTAGAAAGAAGAGAGTGGATTTGACTGGGATGGGAGGAGTTGTAGAGCTGGGTATCATCAGCAAATTCACTGTGAGAGACTGAATGACTGTCAATTACATTGGAGAGTGGTTGGGTGTACAGTAGAAACAGCAGAGGACCCAGAACAGAGCCTGAGGGACTCCGTACTTGAGAGGTGTAGGATCAGAAGCAAAACCCGAGATCGAAACAGTCTGTCTACGTTCTGAGAGATATGAATGCAGGAAAGAGAGTGCTAAGTTCCCAATGCCAAAACGTTTCTAAGACGGGTGAGAAGAATTCCATGGTCTATTGTGTCGAACGCGGCACTCAAGTCCAACAGAGTAAGAAGAGAAACTTTGGAATTGTCAGAAGCAACGAGAAGATCGTTTAGAACACGGAGCAGAGCTGTTTCGGTGGAATGATGAGCACGGTACGCGGATTGAAAACGGGCCAAAAGGTCATACTGGGACACGTGCTCCAGCAGCTGCTGCAAAGCTAACTTCTCTAACAATTTTGACAGAAAGAAAGATTGGAGACTGGCCTATAATTACTAAGTTTGTTTGGATCTAGGTCCTGCTTCTTCAAGAGCGGCTTAACTATAGCCTGCTTGAAAACACTAGGGAAGGTGCCAGTCTGGAAGCAATCATTGATCATCTGTGTCAGGACAGGTAGGATCTCATCAATGCACTCAACTAAGAGGGGTGTGGGAACAGGGTCAAGGTCACAGGAGGTAGGGTTCATACTGCGGATGGTCTTGAGGACCGCACTAGCCTCAACCAGGCTGAACTGAAGGAGGGGAGTACCCCTGAAGTATACTGGATCATCACTAACAGGCGCATCGGCAGACATGTCAACGCTGCTTCAAATATCGGACACCTTGGACACAAAAAAGTCGCAAAACATCTGACATTGGTGAAGAAGGGAGAGTAGTACAACGGGTCTTGTTCATGAGCCTGTTCGTGATGGAAAATAATTGACCGCAAGTGGTAGAAGCACATATTTTTGCATTGAAGTACACTGTCTTAGCCGTATCGACTAGACGATTGATCTTGTGCTTGAAAGAACAAAAAAATTATTTGTGAACAGCCAAACCAGAACGCAGCCACTGTCGCTCAGCTTGTCGCTTTTTCTGCTTCAAAGCACGGAGTTCGGCAGCGATGGTGCTATACCACGGGGTGGAGCGACGCTGAGGGACCTTGTGCTGCGCTGCTGGGGCATGACTGTCAAGGACAAAGCGGCGGTGATCACACAACTGGTCAGCGGATGGCGCGGGTGACGCAGCAGCCAGAGCAGCCACATCATGTTTGAACACAGTCAAATCAATCCACGGAGATTTCGAACGCTGCGGTACTCCGGCCGCCGCACCGGCCGCCGTACATCCAAGTCACACAACACAGCCAAATGGTCAGAAGTCAAGAATTGAGAGACATGACATGAACGATACACATTGTCATCAGGGCGAAACAGCACCCAGTCAATGATATGACCAGACCTGTGGATGGGGTCTGAAACAGCTTGCTTCAGACCGAAGGTAGACAAGCTGTTCATCATGCGTACAGTACTGTAGCTTTCTGGTTTATCATAATGAAAATTAAAGTCACCAACAATGACAACATTCCCTTGAAGAGTGGCTAACATATCACTAAACGGGTAGGGGCCGCTATTGCGGGTTTTTTTTTTAAACAAAAGTAATTATGCCATTTTGATTCTTTTGTCCTAAAACGCATAAAAACCATAACATGGTTGTTACTTTTTTTATTCGAAACTGAATTTTTTAAGTTTTTTTTTCTATTGCGGGGGGCCGCTATTGCGGGATTTGTTTGGCTAAAAGTTCTTCATGCCAATTTAATTCTTTTGTCCTAAAACGCCTAAATAACCATAAAATATTTGTTACTTATTTTGGAAAAAACTTAGAATTTTTTTCGGTTTTTATCAATAACGGGTGAAGCTTTATATTCTAACTCCATCCCACGTTTGACTCTCAACGGGTGGTCCCTACGCCCTAACTCCAGGGCCCGACGCTGATGTTAGACACAAAATGACAAAAAGTAACGCGTCCGGGTTTAGATGAAACTCCCCGGACAGGCTAAGTCAGTCAGGCGGGGTGGCGGGTGCGGTCTAGGCTGAGCGCTATCGGTAAAACCCGAAAAAATTCCCCAAAAAGTAACACAATTTTTTTTTTTTGCGTTTTAGGACAAAAGAATCAAAATGGTTTTGAGAAATTTTGTTTTAAAAAATCCCGCAATAGCGACCCCCCACAATAGAAAAAAAACGGAAAAAAATTATAAGTTACAAGAAAAAGTAACAAAAAGTATATGTTTTTTATGCGTTTTAGGACAAAATAATTTAAATTGTCTAAGAACTTTTGTTTTAAAAAAATCACGCAATAGCGGCCATCCGCAATAGCGGCCCTTCGCAATAGAGACCGACCCCCACTAAATTGTGCATAGAACATAGCATCAGTCAACTTGTTTGCTTTGCTGAGGCATCGCCTATACACACAAAAGAAATGCACACAAACTGGGGTGTTCAACGTCAACTGGATGACCTCGAAACTTTCATGGGAAAACGAGAAAGATGTACTGACCACAACTGGAAAATGTTCTCTATACAGTACTGAAACAGCCCCCGTCCTGAAGACAGTAACCTACACGAGTAAGGTCCGCGTGTTTGGATTCATCGCCGTGAGTCTTCAGCCATGTCTCGGTCAGAAAAATAATTTTCGGTGTGCGTCTAGACAAAAGACTTGTTTTTATGACTGCTATGTTTCTTTGCTGTATCTTGTAAACACGCTGAGATATGGACAATACCCCACTGTCACCCGAGAAAAAAGGCCTTAAAACCAGCGTTTTTGCCTGCAAAATGTGTTAACGCCTCCTGTCTTTCAAAGCCCGTAGAAGACACACTCTTTTTGTTTTCTCTTCAAAACGCATGTTATCTCAAAGTTAAATGGTTGGGCTATTGTTTAATGTTAAGTTTTATAAAACACTGTTGCATCTGATTCTTTTATGAATTTAAAAAACGGAAAAAAGTCGTTTTGCAAGTTCAATTTCGGGGAGTACCCACTTTGACGCCCAGCTGCGCAGCACTGAGTTAAGATAATCGTGATCTGTAAACGGGATCATAAAAAAATGAATGTCCTTTCCGAGCATATGTGTCGCGGGACGCGACTAAGGGTGAAAATGAGAGGCGAATGACAGTGCGTAAGATTGCATTGAAGCCGCTACGTACTCGGAAACAGGATTGCCGCATCGCTAAAGATAGGCCTCGCGCGGCGGGAAAATTAACCCAGGGGGGTATGTTTTCGAAGGGGGTGAGGGGTAGCGGAATGTGTACGGGGTCTACACTTGACCTGGCACCGGGTCCGGGGTCAAGCAATTAAGGGCAGTGATTGGGGGAGATTTTTCACGTGACGTAGTTTTCGTCGGTTCTGGCGAAGCGTTCCGAGCCAGACTTAATCATCGTTTGGATGAGGGCGGTTGTGCGAGCGATAGCTTGCAAACTGGAGCCACATGGGTGGCCAGCAAAGTGGTCTTACTTCGCGGTGGTATCTCGTCGTGAGGACCAGCGGTCGGTCGGTCACGAGAGTGGGGAAAAGCCTTGGTTGGGACTGAGGGGAAGGTTCGCTTTCTGGAGGATAGCACGGCCTGCGCTGTGAGGTATGTAAATTCGCGACAAATCCTTGCCTTTGGGGGAAATGACGGTTAATAAGGGCGGGAAGAAGGTCGAACGCCGGGATGTTAAATTGTGTGTTAAAATATGAACTCAATCTCTTCGGGAAGAGTTGAAGAAATTCCTATCTTTGTGAGTTGTGAATTGTAATTCCATTCATGAGCGGGGGAATGGGTTAAACGGACTTACTCGCCGGGCGCGGGAAGTTTCCACTAAGTGGTTTGGGCTAAAACGTATCACTTCTCATTGAGTAAAATTCTGTGTGAATTTTTTGGGGAGAAAATGCGGGTTCTCATTGGGCGTTGGTTTTTGTATTTCCAGGCCATTCTACGTTCTACGTACTCCGTTCTACAGTTTCCGTACTCCACCTTATCTATGGTGTACTACCTACCTCCTGTTAGAGTTAGCGTGAACTCTGTCTGGGTGCTCGACGCGTGCCCAGCGTCTGTCTACGAGCGGTACCTCAGTGCACTTGGTGTGCACTTTCCTCAACGGTTGCCAGTGTCCCAGTCGCAAGTACTTTCCCTGTAGTTCAGTGAACTACAATTTTCGTCTATTCCCAGCTTCGTCGCTGATGGGGTCTAGCGAAAACGCCGGGGGTCGGCGTGAAAAGTCCACACGGTGTGGTCTTACTGCCTTTGGTTCGGGCAGTGGTGAAGGACTGGAGTGACAGTCGCTTCTTCTACGCTTGGTGCGTTTAGGTGTAGTCTAGTGCTATCGTGAGAGGCGGGAGCCTCATTGACTAGACTGTCGAATTCTAGGTGAATTCGAGCTCGGAGCGGTATCCGAGGAGTAGGACGGTCGAGACGCTAGCGTCCTCACTCGCTCGTCGCGGTGAGGTGCGCAGCTGTGGTTGCTAGGACGTGCAACGAGGACGGTGTGAGGGACGAACTGATTCTCACGTTTAGGATGGAGTTATTCACACCAGTACTGAACTGACCGGGGGGATTCCTACTGTGTCGGAACGGACTTTCCGACGACCGACTGTTTATGGGCTTAGGGCTACCTGTCGGTGGAACCTCGAGCGGGAGAGAGGCACGGAGACCTACCCGCGGCCACAACGGGGAGACGCAGGGGCGTGCTCCTACTTCGCTACTACCTACGGTTGTCTACAAAGGAACTGCTCTTCCTGGACTAGTCTGGAGCACGGTGCTCGGACGGTGTTTACTTTCAGAGGACGAAAGTGAGACAGGGTAGTGTTGTGTGCTGGTTATTATGAGGTTGTGTGTATGTGTGTTCCGGAGGCGAGCGCTTCTGGACTTCAAAAGGGTAAGAGAACCTTTTGTCTTTCTCCACTCTATTTGCTGACGTCTGTCTCATTACTCGAGGGGGTTTTGACAGGACTGTTTGTGTGAGAAAGGGGGGAGCGCGAGAGTTGTGCGCTCGAGTCTGAACTCACTCTATTTCTGGCTTGCGTGACCTGGAGCGGAAGTGTGTCAGCGCAAGGGGAAGGGGGTTGGGCTGAGAGGGGGTCTAACTAATTAGTATTCAGACTGGGAGTATTGCTGTGGCTTGTTGTGGGTAACTTGGCCAGTGGAGCTGTGAAGAGGAACGGGGAAATCTCTCATAGGGAATTGGTGTTTCCAGATGCTCTGTGTGTTTTGGGGCAAGTTTATGGGTTTAATTTGACATTTGATTGTTAAATGGTCCAGCGGTGGACAGTAGCAACTTCTGTTGGTTTCGAAGTATGCTTGTAACTTCTTGTGGGTACAGAAGTGTTGGGTCTTATTTCTCTGCTATGAGAATGTTCTAGTTCTATACATGGGTATCAGAACGAGGGGTTAAAAGAGGGTTTTTCTGAGACGAATTATTGAATTAATTCCAAGTTTGTGTGCTCCTGTAGTGGAGCGTGGGGAAGTGGTTTTTCCTGTATCACATTGATAACATTTCTCGTTACCGGTAACGTAGATATTGTTACTTGTGTATGATTTTTCCATGCTTTTGAGTGTCTGAATCACCTTGCTCTAGTGTGGTTTGTTGTTGTTTATTTTTGCCTGCTTCAACAGCGGAAGTACCCCGCCATCTTGTTTCCGCTGATGACTTTGTTTTGATTTCTTTTTCTGCTGCCATTCATTGTTGATCACTGCTTGCGTTCGCTCTTGCAGCCTTGTGCAGCAAGAGTGAGTACTTGTTGATTAAACTTTGCTGATTTATTTTATCCCTGATTCAGTGGTCATTCTTCACTTGTTTGTTAAACATTGCTTGACTGTTTGTGGTGTCCCCCCAAGGAGTGGTGGTCGAGTTTAGTTGTAAACTCTGTTAGTCTAATTGTCTCTCCCCTCTTGGACGACTACGTCGTTCCTCGAGGCCGAGTGTTTCCATTAGTAGCTAACTGAAATACGCGACAATATGTATATAGTTACTCAATATTTACTTGTTCAGCTTTTATAGTAAATTTTCTTACCGCTCCTAAAATTTTGTGTGTAGTGTATATACACCCCATAAAGAAAGAGATGTGGAAACAGTGAGGCAGGGAATGTGTAGGTCGTCCTACAGTTGTTACCCTCCACCATGAAATGCATATTGTATGCGACGTGTGTGTGTGTGTGTGTGTGTGTGTGTGTGTGTGTGTGTGTGTGTGCGCGCGCGCGCGCGCGCGTGTGTGTGTTTTTGGACAGTGTCCATTTTCAGACTATTGCTCTGCTGAAGAATTTGATCATTAATCCAGTGTCTGTGCACTTCCCCACCATATAACACCGCCCTCTCATGCACCCGCCACCCCTTCTTGCCTTACGACTCTCAAATGACGTGCAGGAGGAATTGTTTAATTTGTTGCAACTATCTAGCGACTAAGGAAAACAATCGAAGCTTTGCAGTATGTGCTACACCACTGTGGCAAGGACTGCTACTCGAGGTTTGGACTGCAAGTCACAGCAGAATCTGCGACCATTTGACAAAACCAGGATCGGGATGCAAGGCTGGACACGACTGACGGAGGACTGCTACCACTACACTGCAGTCAAGGCTGGACACGACTGACACTGCAGTCAAGGCTGGACACGACTGACACTGCAGTCAAGGCTGGACACGACTGACAGAGGACTGCTACCACTACACTGCAGTCAAGGCTGGACACGACTGACGAGGACTGCTACCACTACACTGCAGTCAAGGCTGGACACGACTGACAGAGGACTGCTACCACTACACTGCAGTCAAGGCTGGACACGACTGACGGAGGACTGCTACCACTACACTGCAGTCAAGGCTGGACACGACTGACGGAGGACTGCTACCACTACACTGCAGTCAAGGCTGGACACGACTGACGGAGGACTGCTACCACTACACTGCAGTCAAGACTGGACACGACTGACGGAGGACTGCTACCACTACACTGCAGTCAAGGCTGGACACGACTGACGGAGGACTGCTACTACCACACTGCAGTCAAGACTGGACACGACTGACGGAGGACTGCTACCACTACACTGCAGTCAAGGCTGGACACGACTGACGGAGGACTGCTATCACTACACTGCAGTCAAGGCTGGACAAGACTGACGGAGGACTGCTACCACCACACTGCAGTCAAGGCTGGACACGACTGACGGAGGACTGCTACCACTACACTGCAGTCAAGGCTGGACACGACTGACGGAGGACTGCTACCACCACACTGCAGTCAAGGCTGGACACGACTGACGGAGGACTGCTACCACTACACTGCAGTCAAGGTTGGACACGACTGACAGAGGACTGCTACCACTACACTGCAGTCAAGGCTGGACACGACTGACGGAGGACTGCTACCACTACACTGCAGTCAAGGCTGGACACGACTGACGGAGGACTGCTACCACTACACTGCAGTCAAGGCTGGACACGACTGACGGAGGACTGCTACCACCACACTGCAGTCAAGCTTTCAATCACTCAAAGTGTTTTGGCCCTCCTAAACTCCCCTGGGATCTTCTATTACTTTCTAAAACCATTTTCGTTGGATATTTTAGAATGGAAGACGAATGGAATGCTCCAAAATGTCACTTATTCAAAGATTCTGTCGCTATGGATACGTCCCCTGATTCTTTAACGTTCAGTTGAGAAAAATAGAGTTTCTACCATCTGTCACATTTGGCAGTCCATAACTCCTCGATACAAGGTCATAAGGTCATGTGCCATATGTCATTTTAAAGAAAAATCACAAACCTCCATGACGGTATCAAGATCTCAAAGTGTTCTAAATGTCATAGAGTACTCATTCCGTGGTGGAAAGTCCATAGCATGGAGGCCTAGAAATGGGTGTGGGGGCATGACAGCACGCTGTAGGACTACACAGCGTGATACATCTAGCGGCCTCTGCTCGATGGCGACTGGCGAAGAAAACCCATCATGAGCTTTGCCTGAACACTGATCCGATCAGAGATTATGTTTGTTATTGAAATCGTCATTGCCATTGAAAACATTCAGAATGCCAGGGAATACTTACTCAGGTAGAAGAGGAGGACGAGGCAAGCTGCCGGGGATCCCATCTTTGTTGTGGCGACTCCCAGCGAGGTTGGCAAAGAACTACTCGTTCACCCTGCACCGCCAGAAGCCTGGAAGTGCCGCGATTGGCAGTGTGAGGGGAAGGGTTGGGAGGATGGGGAGGGGATGAGAATGGTGACGAGGAAAGGACGGGGAGGGGGCGAACTGTGGAGAAATACAAATATGTGAAGGGTAGGGTGATGGTTGGAGGAGGGGGGGAGCAATGATCGAGAGAATGAGATTTGCTCCCTACAACCCCTGTGTGTTGGGTGTGGGGGGAGGGGGAGTTCGGAAAGGGGAATGGAGTTGACAATGAAGGTTACAGAGGGCTGGTGGGGGTATTATAAAGAGCTACTAGAAACAAGGAGTGGAGGGTAATTATCTACTGAAATTAGTGTTTACTGTCTTGGTGCATGCAGCAACACGAAGATAATTCCTTTCTCATGAGACCGCTCTGATTTGTAATTACCTTTCCTCAAAGAAACGGCATTGCAGAGGACGAATTATTGACGAGCATTTTTCTTTCTACGCGAAACTTTCAGCTTTCACAAAGATCCTCTGCTGTCTTATTAAGAGCTCCCGAACTCCATAGGGAATCTCGTTCAGGGGATCCGCACTGGAGCGTCACCTCGTCCGATTCCAAGACAAGCAATGGCTCGCACTTCCACCAGAACAAGTTTTCGCTTTTGAAGCAAGAACAACCTCGCAAAACAAAGGCATTACCAATTATACATGCAGACCAAACATTTCATGTCTACTCACACTGTGAACTTTCGACTGTTTTGTGGAAAACGAAGACTACAGGCTTGGAGCAAATAGCAGAGATGAGCACCTACGTTGTTTCGTTCTCTTGAAAAAGATTGTACCTCTGACAAAGTGCTAGAATCGTGACAGTTATAGAATACCGTGTACATAGCGTGAGTGTTGCTTGAGGCTCGTTCACTTTGATCTTGTTTGTACAACAAGAGAAGAAAATTGTTAAGAGGGTGTTTGAGTACATTCTATCCCTATCTATGGAAGCTTTAGACGCTGCTTTTGCCTCATAGGTGAACAATGGGGTAGAATCACAGGAAATATATTTCTTTCCTACATCATACGCATTGCTTCGAAAAGCACGGCAGTGTCGTTCCCCAGCCAACAGTGCAGATACAGGGAAAGTTCATTACATTCTGTCTTCGTGGGGTTTCTTGCGGTCCCGAACCATTCACATTTGCATCGCTTCATTCATTTATTTCATGATCTGTTGCAAACGATGGGCTTTCATTTAAATACTTTCTCTTTGACTTGGAAACCTCTTTTTCACGCTCTTTCAAAAAGTCCGAAAAGGCTGGGGTTTTCCTTTATTGAAAACTTTACACTGTTTTAGCTGAGGATTTCCATTGCATTCGAAGTTTTGTATGCAGGCACGAGAAAATAAATGATGGCGAATGAGAATGGCTTATTCTGCAGTTTGAAACAACTATGGCTGAGGTGGTGAGACTCATCTGTTAAAATCGAACGAATAAGTAAACGAAGGAATGAATGAAGTTGAAGGGGTTATCATCCTCTGTAGGCTACGTAAGACCATTGACCATGAAGATCACCAGAGCTGGATATAGTAATAACAAAAGTCAAATCGCGATGTCCCTGTTTATTTTCTCTTTACGAATCAAATGGGGAGACGCGGTAGATCTATACGTGCCCCCAGTCCACATGAAGTGTCTGACGACGGAAAACTGTCCGCCCCCTGACATGGCCTTTATGGGAAAATGGCCACCAACTAAAAAGTCCTACACATACTGTTGGCTTCTATAGACTTTGTAAATGCTGTAAAACAACAACGCTCAAACCCTTTTCGGTAACACGGGAGAGGGGGTGGGGGGATGGGAGGGGGCGAGGAGGGACTCTGCGTGTAACATATCAAGGTCTTCCTGGAAAGGAAGCTTGGACCAAAAAAGCCGGAGCACCAATGATTTTCATTTTAAGATGTTCGTCGAGAGAAAAGTTGTTACTTAGCAGTAATACTTGCAATGCAAATAATTCTACTTAGCGGGATGTAAGTGACGCACATAAAAATCCCCTCTTGCTAACCATCGTTTCTAGAATGCGGATATACGTGATGTAAGGTTCGAGAGGAAATTGACCTATCGAACCACCGAGACTCTGTCACCGGCCTGAGACTAATATTAGCTTTTCTATGGCGCTGTGATGATTTACAAGACATGTAGAAACAAGTTCTTGTTTGGCGTATTGCCATGACAATCCGTATTAGACTTCGTATCCAGGAACCACTGTTATGCGCAGTACCTGCGTGACTCAGTATTAAATATTCTCTTAGAAACTTTCCTCTGGGAAGTAGAAGAACGACGGAAAGCTTACAACTATCATACATGATGGTAGGATGACGAAGCTCCTTTTAGTACAATATTTTAGTTTTCTGGTATGTCATAGTCGTTGAACCAACAAACACACAATCACATAGAGTGATAGGTGTATCATACATGTTCACCTAATACATGTACAATTACACTCATTCACGCACACACATGGTTACGATACACTGTAAAGATACAGGGTTGCAACCGATAGGGAATTGCAAGACATGAATAATCCAGATTCATCCTTTCCAGGGATTAAAGCACGACACTTTAAATGTTAAGAGATAAAGCCATAGCTGAGAGCTTTCTCGTTGGACACAGGTGTATGATGGAGAGCATACAAAATTAATGTGGAATCAAGCAATGATAGCTTCTCCTTGGGACACAGGAGTATGATGGAGAGCATACAAAATTAATGTGGAATCAAGCAATGATAGCTTCTCCTTGGGACACAGGTGTATGATGGAGAGCATACAAAATTAATGTGGAATCAAGCAATGATAGCTTCTCCTTGGGACACAGGTGTATGATGGAGAGCATACAAAATTAATGTGGAATCAAGCAATGATAGCTTCTCCTTGGGACACAGGTGTATGACGGAAAGCGTACAAATGTGATATCAAGTGATGACACAGAACAAACGTCTGCATTTTCAGTGTTTTGTTTCTACCCTTCCATTCACTCTCGTTCGTAAACTACTTAAAATAAACTTGGTGTTTCGAAGTTCTCATGCACTCGTCCATCCTTTACAAAAAAAAAACATTCTCTCTGTGCACTTTTTTCCTCACAAAGAGGGGTGTCTTTAGGAACGATGATAAGATCTCGACACACTACCCTGTGACTCATCGACCATGCGCAACAAACAAGGGATACAGTTTCTTTTACCTATGATTCGATGTGCAGACCACTTCACACATCTCATTTACCGTCACTGGTTTCCGCGGATGCTGCAGATATTGTCAGGAATCAATATTGTCAATATATCCTTTCAATAACGTAGCATTTTTGTCAACTTGTCACCATGTAATGCATGTTTGTGATGAGGATGCATGAACTAAATTTGCTTAGGCAAAATCCTTTTTATTGTATCGCATTTGGCGTACGTTTCCACGAACAACATGAAAGATGAAGAAACTCTCTAACCATTGAATGGCTTACCTGCTAGACTATCACACTGACTATGATAAAAAGGCACAACACGTACTATTACAAAACAGCTGCAATGTTCTTCACACCCTCTGTTAATTCCCAAGCAACGTATTTGTGTCAAAAGTTTGACAACCCGCCAAAGTGGAAATAAGAATCCGTGTGTATGCCTTACAGCAAACGTTAGAAGCTGCAGTGCATGTTAAAAGACACTGTCTCAAAGGCTTGGTAGCAATTCAACCCCGTAGTACATAGTGATGAAGTTATTGGTTGCAGTTTTCTTTGTTTGACAGTTTAGTTATTTCGCACACACGACAAACGTTTGCTTTCTAAGGTACTCAGCACGATCTATAGATGACTCATTATTTACTAGTTGTATCCTCGAGGTGAAAATGTTTATTCACATTTCTCGTCATAAAATGACGGCCACAGGTCGATCAGGTTTCTTGTGAGAAAGGTTTACTGTTCATTATTCCTTTACGATTCAGGCACCAGATCTTTTGGTAATTGTGTATGCCTCGTAGTGTGAGAGTTTCCAGATGTTTTCATGGCAAACAATGCCTCTTAGCGTAGAACGTGCATACAGTAGCATCGACAAAAAGGCCGCAGGCTGTTTAAGTCTTTCTACGCATGCAGTAGAGCCAATGTCCCCTTGCGCAGCGATGAAACAGAGAGATAATGAGGGAGTCTTAATTATCCGCCTCAGCAGCGGTTACTCTTGCCATTAGTGCTTCTTGCAAGAGATCGTCTCTGGCTCAGCAGCAGTCTCATAATAGATTATTTTAGTGAAATGCGCAAAAACCCTCTCCCGCAGGAATAGCATATAGCCACGTAACTCCTTCGCAATAAACAGACCCGGACCTACGATATGAAGGTATACGTAAGTGTTGCATCGTTTGTCAAACAGAGCTCGACATGTTGGGTTATTTCATGTCGTCATGATACAAGTGATTAGTGCAGTTTGTACCATACTGATTTCTAAAATATGTAGAAATGAAGAAGTTGACCCTAATTCAATACGATTTACAAATAATCCAAACCCCCTTTCTAAACATAATTATTGTTAATTTCGTGATTGCAAGGAGCGAAACGATTGCTTCTTTTAGCATGGCAATTGAGAAAGTAAACTTTCTGGACATAACATATAAATAATTATGATATACTTGTCCGACATGCATTTGCCATCTGTATATTTCAGCTTGGGTAAAAAATAAAAATACAAATACAAAGTCAACCGTACTGTATGGAAACAGGTCAATCATGATACTCATTTGAGAACTTCAGTGTCAATGAGTATAACTGTCCAGGAAGATATCGCTCTCCAAAAGTTTTTTCTTTTTAAATTAGGAACGGCATAATTGCTTGCTGCTATTGCATATAGTTCGACTCCAAAGTACAATAGTCTATTTCTCTTAATCAATATAAGAGCATATACTTTGTGCAGCCCAACAAAACAATATTGTACTGACCCAACAAAGCGGTGACGTTTCACTTACAAGTTATACCCCGGAATATAGAAATATAAAGTATCATCACGACATTTTCTCCCCCCACCCACCCCCACCCCCCCACCCTTGGGTCCTATTGATCAAACGGATGAAGAGCGACGTTTCCACCATCCCAATGCACCCCAACCACGGAAAGTATGTCGTAGATAATGTGTGGCAATCACTCAGCGTGCAAAGAACTCATGCATATGTGATCTGAATCCACTGAGAGGCTGCTATCCATTGAGTCCTCCGGCGGCTGCGACCATGGCCTGAAAACAGCGTTATCGATGCCCGTGGCTCTTTTGGGCACGTCCCAACGTGTTTCCTCTTGCGTGCACAACAGTCCTGCTGTCGGCTTTGTCTTGATATTTTAGTGCATAGCGATTGCAAACACGGCTCTGAATACGCTTGGCACTGCTGAATTATACATGTATATGGAAGTCGTCTGACTGAATGTAATCTCAAATGGCCCACATGATAGCTGTTTCCATGAATAATATATCCTTTTATTTGTGCATTAAGTACTTTATGTACAAAATAGTCTCACCGTCAGCGTTAGAGGTGTGCGCGGTGGCACGTTTGTTCACAAAGTATGCCTGAATGCGTGTGCAAGAAAAAAAAAACATCAGACCGACCTGACGTGCGCGTCCAAAGGAGCGTTGCCATCAGCGTTGCCAAGACAAATGTAGCCATTGTGCATCCCATTGTCAGGATCAAATGTCATCTCTTTTCATGCTCGGTGTCTCAAGGCTTCTGAAACAAAGAAACAAAAACATGAATCATCTGAGGAAATCGATTGCTTAGATGTTGCCAATAAAACGAATATACTAAACGAAATCACATGAATGAATTAATAATCATCCATTTGTTTCTTTGATACGTTTTGTTGGCCAGAGTATAATCGAAAAGACATTGATCCGTAATAAAGGACACCAAAGAATGGTTTCAGTAAATTGCGCTGTGTATTCGACGAAATTCAATGTATTTAAATATATTGTTTCTTTCAGTTCCTATGGAAAATATATATCAAAATAGGTGATATTTCAAAATCTGATTCCTCGCGTTCCTTTAGTGTGGCGTAACTTGCGTTTGAAAAGAATTGTCTGAACATTTACCTTTTAAAGAGTGTTTTTACATACGCAGATTAATGTAAACCGGAGGAAAGCTTGCCATGTGATTCTTGACAGTTTTTAGGACTTTTGTAGGGTCGATATGTTACTTGTGGATCGTGTCAACGTCAAACAGCTGTACGAGTAATACGTTTAGGATGCATCTCTTGAGAAAGGCTGACTGATAATGAAGAGGGACAGACACTGCCGCATGTTTACTCTCATCATTAAACATATGAAAAGTATCTGGCACTTAGCACCCACACTAGAGCGATTCCATTTAAAGGAAAAGTCTTAAGTTAGGGGTGTTTTGGATAAAATACTAATGAATATTTTCACGAATAAAACGGCATACTTAAAAATACGGACTTTAGCTACATAGGTTGTATATTAAAAATTTTCTTATCTGTATTGACAAGTAAATAGACGTCATCATGTCTTCCAATCGCTTGCGTACTACGTCACACCCGGGACGATGTGTAAGGCAAACTTGTTCGAGGAGTTCGACATTGGTCCTGTCCGCAAGAGAGTCAAAACAGTTCGCACTGGTCAAGTTTTTCGAGCTGAAAAAGCAAGACAATCTGCTGCAAGTTAACGTGACTGCAGGATGGACAGACCTGCTCCTTAGAGTTTTGCAACATTTTAACCCCTTTTAGCTCAGTACAATAACGAGACAGGAGCAAAGAAAGATTGTTTTTGTTTGAATCAGAGCGTTGAGTTTCTAGTTGCGTAGTGCTGGTAAGTCGCAGCGCAACTGTTACTCGATCTGATTAAAAATCTGTCATTTTGACATATCTTGCTTGACAGACAGGAGCATTAAAGTTAGCAGGATACTGTTTCCCCCAAAATGGATGGGGACACCTCAGTCATCGAGAAAATATTAGACATCTTGTATAAAAAAGAGTCGGTATATGCTTCCTTATAAAAGTCTACCGTAAGCCACATCATAATTCTAAATGTAAACAAAGCAAACAGAAAACGAGTTCACGCAGAAACCCTCGAAGTTCAAACTGGTGGAAAGTATCAAAAACATGTTGAGTTTCCAGCTCCGTAATAGGCACAATTATGGAAACATAAACATAGCTTAAATGGCACTTTGTGTTAAAACTATTCTGAAATGAACACACCAAATGGATCTTTTCATGCATCTTCATGCCATTGTGACTGCTCATATACACCACAAATGAATGAAAATCGACAAAACAAGCCATTTTCTTACCTTTGCTAGGACGTTCCACGATCAGGCTTTAATCTCTTGTCTTGTAACTTGAAAAAGAGAACGATAGTCCAGCAATGTCCGGAGGATAAGCTTTTTTCCGACGAAATAGTATTTTTCGTCACTTCTACAATGTCATTGTTTTATGGAATTTACCTTAGGACCAAGAGCGATTGGTAGATAATTCGTTTACTTTGGGCACCGAGTTGTTGGTGTGATAATCAAAGTAGAACTTGCCAAGCACCACAACGATGCACACTGATACCCAGTTTTCAAAGAACGAGGTCTGTCTCACTGTTCTTTGCTCGGAATGAACATGTCACGGGCGAAATCGGCCGATCTGACAGCTGATGCTCGCTTCTTGACGGTGCGGGATGTCCCGGAGTCTTTGGTTCCGGAGACGCGACTGCCAGGAACCAACATAAGCAGACTACTGATCTTCCATATTCGATCAACGCCCGCGCAGCCCAGGCTGCAGTTCCACCAGTATTGATCAACGAGCGGGAAGCTGTTGCATCCAAGCAGGTCGAACAAAGAAACGTCGAAGGTTTCAAATTGCTGTGCGAGAGCCACTGTCGTAACTTTAAGGCCTTTGCACACGAGGCAATTCCACACGCCACACACGGACTGACAAAAATATCTCCCAATGGCAGAGCGCTACTGACGCCTTTGCTCCACTATTGTCAGCCGTGATTGGCTGCCACAATGACGCTTGCGAGATTGCCAGGGTAAAATCGCCTTGTGTACCACGGCCTTTACCTAAAGCAATGATGTAGACAAAGAGTGAAAAAACACAGAAGAGGCGGACTGACTATTAGAATAGCATCTTCTCTAACAAAAAAACTTTTAAAAAGGACACAAACAAGATTACGAAAAAATGAATTATGATGTTGTACACATAACCCTACTTGTTCCAGCATGGCGTAATATAAGTGACGGTCATTACAGCGACTACTCCAGGGCGACAGAGACAGGGATCGACATTTGCTCCCTCCAAGCCGACACACGTTATTCAGTCAGGCGTTACTGGAACAAGTCAAATCCAAGGGTCTGTCGGTATGAACACTTCTTTCCTTCCACCAATCCAAATCTGCTCTTGCAGACTGCAAACAGTCCACTGAAAGCTCATTCAACTTCCGTTGAATCTTTTGTTGAGTTGATTACAAGATTAACTGATTCCTTGGTATGCTAAGGAAACCTTTTTGCACACGAAGGCCCAAAGTATTAATGAAACATCACTTCAACGGCTTGTGCTTTTTATTCAAACACTAGCGTTCGCATACGCTGGTTCCAAGAGACAGATAAAGACACGCGCACGAGCGCACGCGCACAATACATTGATTGAACTAACATTTACATTTACATTTACACATTAGTACATAAGTGCCCAGCCATAATTACGTACATTTGAATCGCCAAACATGCATTCGTCAGTATTATCATCTGATGTAGTGGTCGACCCTAGCGTTAAATCGCGCCCATCGGCGAAGCAGTTACAAGATTCCTACTACTTCCTGATAATTATTTTCCAACAGTCTTTTCTAATCTATAGGCATACATGTATGATTCTTGTGTGCAGCCCAAGGCCGTCTGCAGATCAATCTCGACAGAATCATTAGGATCACTTGCATATCAAATTTCTGCCGCTGAAGTATCCTCGTATGAAAATTACCTTTCGATTACTATCATCAGAAAAGCACAATTTCTTAATAGAAAAGCGTTAGAATGTGGAGGGGAATTAAGGTGTATGTAGTGGCGGCTGTGAATCAATCATTTTAATCTGTTTCCTCTCTCTCCATACAACTGACTATTGTGTTTTACACGCAGTAATGAATGTTCGTTTTGTCAGCTGCAATTTTCTGCACACAAAAGAGTACCCATGAAGACCGTTTCGTATCGAAGTCACTCTTCTTTCTTTCAAGGCATTAGTCTACAGTAATACAATTGTCTGGGTAACTCGAAACAGTGATAGTGTTGAATTTGTTGCTTTTTCCTACTGTTTGTGTCGGCGCAAGCCGTTTAGTTTGCACATGGGTTTTGTGACGCATTTGAATAGCAAAATCTTAGCATAGTCTTTACAAATCAGCTCACTGTTCGCACAAAATGGCTGGCTGAAAGTGGTTATTGCACTCATGCTGTTAGTACTGAGGCAAAGTTTTCCTTTGGAGTCAGCGGTTCAGTAAAACCAAATCAGTATGTATGCGCCAGACGTACATGTATTTGTGTGTGTTGCGTGCGTGCGAGCGTGTGTGCGTGCGTACGTGCGTTCGTGTTGAGATGTGAACGATAACAAATGAAAGTCTCTAACGTGTTAGATACGCAGTACTGTTAGCCATTTGTGCCTATACTTTTATTTCTTTTTGCTTTCTTGGTTTACACCAGGTTTATCTTCCACTGGTTGAGAAGAATAATTGTGTGCAGGAAGAGTAGGGGGTGGACTGCAGTACAGATACGTTTAGGGTACAAACATTTATGGTAAACGATATTTCTTTCATGATTGTCTCATTCCACTGCTGGAAAACTTGCTTTCTTTAGAGAAAAGTTTCTAGATACGATTCGTCATCCCAGAATTTAAAAATGTTTGATAGAGGTGCTAAAACACACAAACGAAAGGCCTACAAGAAGCGAAAGTCTACGGACATGTTGGATCTATTGTCTATGAAAACAGTGGCCACCCGAAAATCTACTCTCTCTCTCTCTCTCTCTCTCTCTCTCTCTCTCTCTCTCTCTCTCTCTCTCTCTCTCTCTCTCTCCCAATTCTCCTCATATTCCATATTCTCTACAATAAGTACGTCGTATTCATACTTTCAGTTCGATTTGAATATAGATCATCTCGGCCAGAGTGTGAATTGAGACCATCTAATGAAGCTCCGCACCAGTGGGCCGTCTTGTGTCTTTGAATGCTCCAGTATCCAACGTTCCTTCATCTCTGGTACACTTCGGACGTGGACAATTCAAATTTGCAAGTTCATGATGCAGAACAAATACCAACAAATCCAAGGCACTAGTCATCGTGTTCCACACCAGTGCAAAGGGACGAACGACACGGTTGCCAGACTAAAATATATATGTGGAAAATCCCCAATTAATTCTTCAATGCTGTCAAGCGTAAAAGGGTGCAACTGGACGTAACGTTCAGCACTAGACGAGCATAGTATTTTTTACCAATGACATAATAAATATGTGCTTAGCATTCTGGACTGGGCAGTTCTCTTTCACTGTGACCTTATTCTTCATGGGGGAGATTTCGTGTGAAATAGCGTTGTTGAGAGCTAAAATGTATCTGTTTTTGTTGCGTGCTAGAAATACATAATTTTGTGAAGTTATCTCTCTCTATCTATCTATCGCTATCTCTTTCTTTCTCTCCCTATCTTTCTCTCTCTCCCTCCCTTTCTCAATTCGCCTGTGTTGACGCATCCCATCTTCTCAGTGGAAAAATGAAGCAAAGAAAAGCAAACCTTGGCTGAGCATGGCTGTATATTTATTTGTACGATGCACAATGAAGATCATTTTTTTTCTTTCTACACTCTCCATTATATTGTAACTTTATCAGCTTGCATGGCTGAGATGTCCCCCTGTCTTCCTTTCACCAGCCCCACTACAACACAGGATTAGCGGGCTCACCACCGATAACGTCAAGTGAAATGCGTTGCAACCCCTCTTTTCGTAAACACTTTATCCTTTGATACTGAATATCACGTGTCGTCCGTTTTACAATTATAGTGTGCTGATATCTCATGCATTGCAATACTCAGGTAAGAATTCCACTATGGAGTAATGAATCCATGACAATGGCATGTTAGTGCTCTACGGTCACTTCTAAAGTCTACGCCCATAGCCAATGGCCGGTTAAGAATAGTTTTAAGGCAATGAATTGATTGGACGGACAGTTCTGTTTTCGATATAAATGGACATGGACATCATGCTGAAACAGAAGATGGCGACTGCTGTTATGGTACAATGTGCTGCTTACTGTGTCATTAAGGGTTGCCGAACTGTGTTCCACACATCGTACTTTCTCTCTATAGCTAGATAGATAGATTAGAGAGAGAGAGAGAGAGAGAGAGACTGAGAGAGAGAGAGAGAGAGAGAGAAAGAAAGAGAGAGAGAGAGAGAAAGTACGATGTGTGGAACACAGTTCGGCAACCCTTAATGACACAGTAAGCAGCACATTGTACCATAACAGCAGTCGCCATCTTCTGTTTCAGCATGATGTCCATGTCCATTTTTATCAAAAACAGAACTGTCCGTCCAATCAATTCATTGCCTTAAAACTATTCTTAACCGGCCATTTGGGCGTAGACATTAGAAGTGACCGTAGAGCACTAACATGCCATTGTCATGGATTCATTACTCCATAGTGCCTGCCTACCCGCCCGCCCGCCTCCCCTATTGCCCGTTTGTCCGCCTGCCTGCCTGTCTGTCTATGTGCACTTGTCCTTCTCCTTTTATTTTATTGTGAGTGCCTAGTGGAATGTCGATAAAGGGGATCGTTTGGCTGCAACGTAAACACTTTGTCCTGCTTCAAGCAAAAACCTGCTTTTCGCTCACGTTGAAACTCGCTCTCCAGAGGCTGGTCTACAATATTAAATATTCAAATTGAGAAAACAGTTTGTTTGAAGTGTTGCTTCTCGTTCTTATCGATCCATCAACACATGAAACTTATGGGCACTTAATTGGCATGCGTCCGTGCTCTTCTCGGACCCTTGGTTCCACTTTTCTCCAAGGAAAAAAAGTTTGGATGTAAATTGGTTCCGAATGCGTTGAACACTGTGATTCATGCTCTTGGCGCTCTAATGGAATGCCAAGCGTGCTCAGCATGTTTAGTGTGAGAGAGCCGCCAGCCGGAACAACAGCGAGGAGAGCTCAAGTTGTTCCGACAATGAATTGCGTGGGTATTCCAGGTCAATACGAGTTGGATTTCGTTCTGCCTCATCAATTGTGAAACAACAAAAGCGAAAAACCGGATGAATGAATGTAGGATTGAGTGAACGAATTCAGAAAGGTTTATGTCCTGCCAGCCTTTATGGAATGTAAAGCCACTGATCACGAACATCGGTAGAGCTGCATGGTCAGCAAGCCTGTCGAGCCACAATTTCCCTCGTCATTTGCCTCTTACGAAACGCGTGAGGAGGCACGGTTGGTCTGTTCTCACCCCCAACCCACAATAGGAATGTGTGAAACTCGAACTCAAGTGTGCCGTAAAAAGTCAACTGAATAAAAATGTCGTGGTCGCATTTAGCAGCGATAGTTATTTCTACAGCTTTCTACCATCTTCAGGAGTGTGAGTGTTTTTTTTTGGTGACTTTTCATTTTTTGGTATGTGATATCATGTACTCTGTCGTTAGAGCAAGTGACTATACTGCAACTATCGTCTCCTTCATCGTCATCGTGGTCCACATCGCCGTTGCCTACGTTGTCCTCGTTTTCGTCATTGTTGTAGTCGTCGCTGCCGTCGGTCGCCATAAATACTACCACCATTATCACACCGCTTCTCCGTACCGCACCGTCAGCATCAACACCGACAACGACTAGTCAAAGTAGTGGAAGCAAATACCTCCCGCTTTTGGCATGGTAGCACGGTTATTCGGGGATACTCACGAGATCGTTACATCCCTATAATTTAAATAGGTACAGTGATTGTAAAAATCCGAATTGTGTTTCTAAACTGTATATACCTTCCTGTGACTTCCGGCGGATGGCGCCAGAGAACGTTCTACAGAGATGTCAGGAGCAAAGATGTGTGCGTACAAAGACGGCAGCGTGCAATAGAAAACATAAACTAGTTACTTCCGCCACGAAGATTATATTTTACCTTCGCTTTGTTAGTTAATTAGTTATTTAGCCAACTAACTCAAAAAATTCAAAACGAATCCAGATGAAAATTGGCGGAAGGTCAAGGTTTCACCCAA
>JAWQFJ010002701.1:135919-171822 GCA_034096865.1 Theodoxus fluviatilis | reverse complement strand
ACTCAAACCCTTGTCACTTCCCTTGTTCTGTCCCGTCTTGATTATGGAAATTCTCTTCTTGCCGGCATTCCTGGCACTCTGCTAAACAAACTGCAAAAAGTCCAAAACACTGCTGCTAGATTAATCTTTAGATGTCCCAAGAGAACTCCCACATCCAAACTCCTTCGTGCACTGCATTGGCTCCCCGTCGCTCAGAGGATAGAGTATAAGCTAGCCATTATGTGTTTCAACTTCTTCAATCAAACTGCACCACACGCACTCAAAGAAATTCTCACTGTCTACACCCCCGCTAGAAATAACCGTTCAGCTGCAGACACCAAAACGTTAAATGTCCCCCGTCGCAAAAAGATAACCCAAGGACAGCGAGCTTTTTCCTACATCGGCCCTGTAACATGGAATAGCCTACCTTTCCCTGTCCGTCACTCTAATTCCATGTCCCAGTTCAAAACCTCCCTCAAGACACACCTGTTCCGGTCAGTCTTTCCTGACGAGCAGTGAAGGCGCCTCTTTTATGTTTCGTGTTTTGCCTGCTACTTAATTAATTGTATTGTATTTAATTGTTCTTTTTATTTCAATTGTATAGTATGTGAGTGTTAGAATGTTTTGTATGAGTGTAGACTTTATCATTGTACACGCCATGAGCTTGCTATTAGGGAAGGTATGTGCGTTATAAATAGTCTGTATTAAGAGGGCGATCGAAGAAGTGCACAACACATCTCTCCCTGCCTTTTATTCCCACCTCTTCGTCGTACCGAAGCCAGGCAGGCGATGGAGACCGGTAATAGACCCTTCCCTTCTCAACAAACACATCGAGATTCCGCACTTCAGGATGGAAACCACGAGGGCTTTGAGGCAGTCAGTGCGCCCCGGAGATTTTGCAGTCAGTATAGACCTGTCAGACGCCTACCTGCATGTGCCCATGCACAGGTCCACTCGCAAGTGGTTGAGATTTGCCATGGACGGCAAGGTTTACGTTTTTCGTGCTCTCCCATTCGGTCTCAGCACGAGTCCATGGATTTTCACCCGTCTCATCGACACTGTGGTAGAGTACGTGCGTCGAGAGACGGCGTCCGAAGTCTCAAATTATCTGGATGACATTTTACAGAAGAACGCGAACCCTGCAACTCTCTCAGCAGATCTCCAGTTCCTCCTAGACATACTGCAGAGTCTGGGGTTTTTGGTGAATGTGGCGAGGTCAGACCTTCGACCCTCACAGGTATTCACTCATCTGGGAATACAGCAGCTGGACTAGTGAGACTGCCGCAGAAGAGAGTGGTCAAGCTGACGGACGCAGTACAGCAGCTCCTTGCTTCGGACAGCTCCTCCCCCAGAGTCATCTCGAAGGTGATCGGGATGTGCATGGCAGCAGGGGAGTTGATTCCTTTGGGGCGGCTCTTCGTGCGACCCATACAGTGGGCCCTGAGCGATCTATGGCAACAGAGCGACGGCTTGTGGGATCAGCGCCTCGTTGTGTCAGACACGCTACGGCAAGCCCTGCATCCTTGGACGAATCGGACATGGCTAATGACGGGAGTGCCATTGCAGATGCAGACTGCCACCATTTCCTTATGCACGGACGCATCGATGACAGCCTGGGGCGCTCACCTCCTCCCAGACTTCCAGGTCTGCTCAGGACTGTGGACAGCAGAGGAACGCTGCCGTCATATCAACGATCTGGAAATGATGGCAGTGTTAAATGCCCTGAGCATGTGGAAGGACAGGCTGCGGGGCCATGTCGTGATGGTGCTAACCGACAACACAACAGTGGTGGCGCACATCAAGAATCAAGGAGGCACTCACTCTCGTTCCCTCCGTTTGCTCACGATGAATCTCTTACAGTTTGCCCATGCAGTGGGTATCCATCTACTGGTTCGTCACATTCCCGGGCGTTTGAACGTGATGGCAGATGGACTGTCTCGGTCTCAAGCACTTCCAACAGAGTGGACGCTGCACCCGGTCGTGTTTGCCAGGATTCAGCAGCTTTTCCCGGCTATGTCTATCGACCTGTTTGCAACGAGATTCAACAACAGGTTGCCGAGGTATGTGTCCCCTGTGCCAGATGCCGCAGCTGTGTCTGTCGACGCCCTATCGATGGACTGGACAGGTCTGGACCTGTATGCGTTTCCCCCTCTGCCTCTCATTGCGCAAGTGGTTCGACGTCTGGAGCAGTTCAACTGCGAGATGACTTTGGTAGCTCCACTAAGGTGGAACAAGTCATGGATTTCTCTGCTGCTGCTCCGCTCAGTTCAGATTCCGAGGAAATTGCCTTGCAGAGTGGACCTACTGAGTCAGCCGGGCTCCAATATCGTTCACCCGGACGTCGAGGGTCTGAACCTTCACATTTTCAGACTATCAGGAGGGCAGTTGAGGGCAGGGGATTCTCGGACGCTGTGGTCAAGAGAGTCACTCGGGATCGCAGGGCCTCCACTTTGAATGTGTACGATGCCAAGTGGAGAGGGCTCGATCAATGGTGCCAGTCGAAGGGGTTGGACCCGTTTGCCTTGACTCCAGCCCGTCTTGCAGATTTTCTCTTGTTCCTCTTTGAGGTCAAGAAGTTGCAGCCTTCTACAATCAAGGGATATCGGTCTGCTATAGCCCGTGTCTACAGTTTGTGTGGTTTACCCGACCCAGGGTCTGATAGGGACATCACCCGTCTTTTAAACAATTTCTGTTTAACCCGACCCAGGGCAGTACGTTTGTTTCCTAAGTGGAATATTGATCTCGTACTGAAGTTTTTGGCTCATGAGCCTTTTGAGCCGCTGAAAGAGGCCTCCCTTGACAGACTTACCAAAAAGACTGTATTTTTAATCACTTTGGCCACAGCGGGCCGTGTCAGTGAGATTCATGCCTTTTCAGCCAGACGGGAGTGTCTGAGATTCAATCGGAACGGATCTGTGTCGCTGCTCACCTTCCTGGGTTTCATCGCTAAGAACAGGTTAGCAGAGGTTGGCAGTCAGCAGTACACCTTACAGCCTCTTGGAGAAGAGACTTTCTGCCCAGTGCGAGCGCTGTCCTGCTACGTTGCGCGCACTAAGGACAACAGGATGCCTGATGATCCGCTTTTTCTGCTGCTGCAGGGCACAGCGCGAACATCTCCGCAGCTGATTTCCTCGTGCATTAAGTCCCTTATTGAGGAAGCGTATCGGATAGCTGCGGATCATTCCAGGAGTGAAGACGCACAGGATACCCCTGGAGAGGGGCGGACCCTGCGCAGGGGAACAGGAGAGTCAGTGGAGACTGACCCTTCTTCTCTTCCGGCTGCGGAGGCAGCGTCAGGGGGATCTCCTGGTTCCCCGGGAGCAGACCGGCCGGAGGGCTCGAGAGCTGCTACCCATCGGAGCGGAGCGTCGGGTTCAGTACCAGAGGATTCACCTGTCTCAGGGATCAGGGATGTGTCAGTACAGTCCCCTGATCTACACCGACCCGCTCATGAGCTGCGGGCCATTGCCGCTTCTTTGGCCCTGTACAGAGGCGCAGCTTTGGCGGACGTCACCAAGTCCATTGGTTGGTCGTCCGCCAGCACCTTCGGACGCTTTTATCTGAGACACATGGCTGGCGAGCATGGCGTCCGCGTGCCCCATCTCCTGCGCCTGCCAGCGGAGGCTCATGGGCGGTGCAGTTTGTCTCACTGACCAGCATCTTCTTAGCTCCCTTTGCTGTCCTTCAACTTGTGCAGTGGTATAGTACAAGTCCTTAACCTCCTTCTCTTGCTTAACATCTATATTAACTCTTAGGGCGCTGGCCAGTGGAGCGAGTTTCTTACCTCCTTACCCCCCTCCTATTCGGAATTCGGCAAAACAGTGACTCATGTTAATCGGAGTAAAAGGTAATTTTTATCCTAAAATTAGTTTTAGGAGGATTAACATGAGTCACTGTGGGAGACCCTCCCAACCTGCCCCGCAAGGAGGAACTCGCCAAGCACTTGGAGAAGTGAAACTGAGGTTCTTGACCCGTGCGCACGGGCTTATAAGGGGTAAGGGGAGAGCACTGCGCTGGCTTTGTGCTTTATCTGGAAGGTCTATGACGACGTCAGGCCTACCCAGATTCGCTCCCTTTGCTGTCGACCAGTTAAGATTAGGCAAACAGTGACTCATGTTAAACCTCCTAAAACTAATTTTAGGATAAAAATTACCTATTTGCCCCAAGTGCTCTGTATGCGCGAGTAATGGCAAGTAAGGATGACACAGTAGTGGACTTTATTCATGCAGAATACATTTATACGTGCATAAACGATGTCTGTGGCAAAGAAAACACTTTCTTCGCGTCTATCAACACAACATGGGGCGCAGAAGATTTATCTCCCCTTTAACAAGTGAAGCACTGCACTAAATCTGTAGGTGTTCGGGAGAGGCAAAGAGCGCTCAATTGCCAACATGAAGCGCTCATGCAGCGCGGTGTACTCCTGAACAAGCCTTTAGTGTCTAATGACAAGCCTACAAGCAATACACATACATGTAGGTACCAGCAACATTTTCACCTCTAGGAAACCTGTCAAACTTGATGTTAGCTCATGCACTGCAGTACACCTTCACTGCCCTCTTAAGTACCTACTTCTAGGCATGGGTAGAGACATAAATTGCATTGGAAGATCTACAAACCTGGGCTTGTTTGTGCTTCTTGAAGCTGCTCAGAGACAAAGCACTTATCTCACATGAAAGTGCATTCAGATGGAGCTTCTAATGCATGATGACTTTCACATTTGAGATCATAACTCCATTTACATCAAGTCATGCTTGTCTCATGAAAGCCACAGTCTCTGCATATAAATATGAATGGGTAAAATAGCAAATTGAGACTGAATTTTCTTGAAACGAATAAATGATTTTAGAAAAGTGATGAAGTACACTTGTTGGTCTAAACCTTTTTTTATATTTTTATATTGATTTTATTTTAATTTATTTATTTTAATTGTCATACATCATAATTACTACACAAAACATCATTATCAACATCATTTTTTGACTCACATGCGAAGCAAAAGTGAGTCTATGTACTGAGCCGTGTCGTCCGTCCGTCCGTCCGGGCGTCCGGGCGTCCGTCCGGGCGTAAAAACCTTAAACGTTGGATTTTTCTCGGAGACTATTAAGTCTATCAACACCAAATGTGGCATGATGGTGTATGATGACAAGGCCTCAAAAAACATACATGGTGACTTGACCTTGCTTCAAGGTCAAGGTCACAGGAGCCATAAATGTGGTCTCAAAAACAGTCATTTTTCACATTTTCCCAATTTTCTCCCACGTTATTGAGAATGGCGACCTTAGCTACAAGTGGTATATAGGTCAAAGCAAGCCCTATCTTTTGATACCAGTTTGGTTGACCTTGCTTCAAGGTCAAGGTCACAGGAGCTCTTCAAAGTTGGATTGTATACATATTTTGAAGTGACCTTGACCCTGAACTATGGAAGATAACTGTTTCAAACTTAATAATTATGTGGGGCACATGTTATACTTTCATCATGAGACACATTTGTTCACATATCATCAAGGTCAAGGTCACTTTGACCCTTATGAAATGTGACCAAAATGGGGTAGTGAACCACTAAAAGTGACTATATCTCATGGTAGAAAGTGCCAATAAGCACCATTGTGCTTCCTATGTCTTGAATTAACAGCTTTGTGTTGCATGACCTTGGATGACCTTGACCTTGGGTCAAGGTCACATGTATTTTGGTAGGAAAAATGTGTAAAGCATTTCTTTGTGTATGATGTCATTGCTAGGTTTAGTTGTTTGACCTTGAAGGTCACCTGAAGGTCAAGGTCATATCAAGGTCAAGCATGTGAGTCGTATGGGCTTTGCCCTTCTTGTCTGACAATGTCTTCACGTAATTTTAGTTACAACCTCCTCCTCAATCTTCTTATCATCACATCAAAGCCGTATCATAGTATTATATTGTCATTGATATCATTATCATGTTATAAATAAATATATAAATACATAAATAACTACATGAATACATAATACATAAAAATACATGAACACATGAACAAATGGAAAAACAAACAGTCGAACGAATGCATGAATAAATAAACAAATAAACAAACAAACAAAAGCAACAAACAAATAAATACATAAATAAATAAATAAGTAAAAAATTACATAAATAAATAAATAAATAAATAAATAAATAATTTAATCATCATAACCCTGTTGGTCTAAACCTGAGAGTAAAGATTTTTTTAACACCCTCTTTTTGAATGAGTTTTTATTGACTCACATGCGAAGCAAAAGTGAGTATGTACTCACCCGTTTCGTCCGTCCGGGCGTTCGTAAAAAAACTTTAACGTTGCATTTTTCTCGGAGACTATTCAGCCTATCAACACCCAATTTGGCATGATGGTGTTTGATGTAAAGGCGTCAAAAAACGTACATAGTGACTTGACCTTGCTTCAAGGTCAAGGTCGCAGGGGCCATCAATGTTGTCTAAAAAACACCCATTTTTCACATTTTCTCAATTTTCTCTGAAGTGTTTGAGATTGAATACCTCACCTATATTTGGTATATAGGGCAAAATAAGCCCTATCTTTTGATACCAGTTTGGTTGACCTTGCTTCAAGGTCAAGGTTACAGGAGGTCTTTAAAGTTGGATTGTATACATATTTTGAAGTGATCTTGACCCTGAACTATGGAAGATAACTGTTTCAAACTTAATAATTATGTGGGGCACATGTTATACTTTTATTATGAGACACATTTGGTCACATATCATCAAGGTCAAGGTCACTTTGACCCTTATGAAATGTGACCAAAATGGGGTAGTGAACCACTAAAAGTGACCATATCTCATGGTAGAAAGTGCCAATAAGCACCATTGTGCTTCCTATGTCTTGAATTAACAGCTTTGTGTTGCATGACCTTGGATGACCTTGACCTTGGGTCAAGGCCACATGTATTTTGGTAGGAAAAATGTGTAAAGCATTTCTTAGTGTATGATGTCATTGCTAGGTGTAGTTGTTTGACCTTGACCTTGAAGGCCACCTGAAGGTCAAAGTCATGTAAAGGTCAAGGATGTGAGTCGTATGGGCTTTGCCCTTCTTGTTAATTTTTGTACCATGCAACAAAGCAGACTGTTCATGGGATGTGTGGTTGGTGTGTGTGTGCGTGTGTGTGAGGTCTGTGTGTGAGTGTGTATGAGGTCTTATGTGTGTGTGTGTGATAAATGACTTTTACATATGCACAACATGAAACTGATGGTGCACACAAATGTGTAGTGTGTGTTTATGTGTGATTGTGTGTGTGTATGCACGCACATGCTTATGTGTATAAGTATATGGGCACGTTTGTTAGGCACAAAACATCAAGATTCTCCCTCAATGGCTAGTCGAGGGAGATCGAGACGCTCCTACAGCTAAAAAAATGACCAATCATCAACTGGCAAGGTGGAAGAACATGGCTTTGTCCTGGCGCCAGAGTCGGTGAAGAAGTTGCCAATAGACGAAATAACTGATACAGATATCACGTCAGTTTTTCACTTGATAGAACACACCATAGTGTCATATCAAATGGCACGGGAACTTTTTCATAGAAAAAAAAGAGCAACCCAGGTTCAACTGTAGACAATTTTGTCGAAAACGTTATGCTCGATTCATTTTGATCAATTGACAGGACATAATTCATAGAGCGTATGTGTATGGTGTTGTGTGTTTGCACGTGATAAAAAAGTGTTCAGCAGTGTATGTCCAGAAATAACCTATACACTTACTTCTCAAAATATACAAATGAACACTCAAACAACAAATGCTTCCGTGTACGTACACTTTTCCATTTTCGGACCCTGAGAAGCACATTACAGGCACTGTTATATCCGAACACAAGCCCAACTTGCACTGTCTGCCATTTTGGCTCATCCGGGTCTCTGCAGCGGTAAGCATCAAGGGAGCTCCCTTGGTATCCTGCCTTCACGGCAAGTGCGTCCTTGTAAGCGAGGAATGTAGGCAACACCTAACCCTAGCAATTCTCTTAAGATTTTGGGCCTAACAAACGCGCCCTGCCCTGTGTGTGTGTGTGTGTGTGTGTGTGTGCGCGCTGCTTCATCAAAGGAAATGCAAGAAACACATTTGTAAAAGTTGCTCCAACATAGCTCTTTAATAATATTTGAAATTAAGCTATCACAATTTTTTCCTTTGAACTTTTACTTGCAGGGGAGCGTCCATTCTCCTGTGACCAATGCTCCAAGTCCTTTGCTCACCAGACTGACCTGACACGCCATCGCATCATCCACACTGGTCAGTTCTTCTCTGCACCCTGCATCATCTCTTGAGGACAGTTTTCCTTTTGTTTGCCTCTGTAGACAAGATGTTCAAGGTCATCCAAACTTGGCAGCTTGGTTAGTATCAGTATTTAATCAGGTACTTAATCAGAGTTGCTGGGATTCCCCCTACTGCCCAAGTACTTGAGCATATGCGTAGACAGGTTTTGTTTTTTTAGTCATGATTTAAACTAGGATGATGTTTCTCTCCTCCCTCACTGATATAAACACCACCAGATTGCATCTCTACAGCTGTCTCAGGGTCACTGTCTTGCACTTATAGGATTCTTGCAGTATAATCTGAATATGATGATGATGATGATGATGATGATGATGATGATGATGATGATGACAATAAAAACAATGATGTTCAATTGTTTTGACAGGTGAGAAACCTTTTAAATGCAACTTCTGTGATGCCAAGTTTAGTGACCCCTCCAGCTGCCGGCGCCACATCAAGGATCACTCCAACGACAAGTCCTATGCCTGCCAGTACTGCAAAGAGCGTTACAAGCGTGCAGGTCAGCTGCATCGCCACCAGAGCAAGCACCATGTGGGCAGCAAGCTGGAGGTGACAGGGGAGAATGGAACCACATACAGCATAGAGCTGCACAACTCCAGCAACCGTGTGGAGAACATTGACTGGTCCACAGAGGAGAACCAGAAGAAGATCGTCAGCCTCATCAAGCACATCCCTGGTCTGGTGGTGCAGCATGTGAGTTGAACAGAGAGCTCTGGCAGTGTTTCGTTGCTCTTTGCTTCCTCATGGGCTGCATGCTTTTCCTTTTCTCATCTATCTCTTCCTCCTCTTCTTTCTCTTCCTCCTCTTCTTTCTCTTCCTCCTCTCCTCTGCCTCATCTTCCTCCTTAGTCTTCTCCTTCTCCTTCCACATTTCCCTCCTCATCGCCTGTCTTGGTCTTCTTCTCCCTCCTCAGCGTCCATCATCTTCTCCCTCTTTCTTTGCTTGTTCCTTTTTCTCCTGCTCCTTTTCCTGCTGCTCCTCCTCCTGTTTCTCTTTCTCCCTGTTGACGCTCAAGAGGTACACCAATCAAATGGCCCTTTTCAGGGTCAAAAGGTTTATGAAAGAATACAATTAGTCGGAATCGGTGTCACGACTCTCCTTCCACTAGTGTCAGTCCGACCCCGGCAACCACCCTCTTTTTTTTATATCTTTATTATCCCTGTTGAATCAACAGTCTCCTTTGTTCAAAGGATTGTTTGTCTCCTTTTCAGTGAAAAAAAATGTGTGAAAGTTAAGAACAATGTCACTTAAGCATGGGTATTTTTCTTGATATTTATGTTTGGGGAGTGGGGGTGGGTGGGATGGGGTGAGGTTAAGAACAGGGCCTAAGTGGGAAAAACTTTTGATCTGACATACAGGCAGGAATACATGAACTAGTTACTGGGATAGTTTGCTTGAACTTAGGAGACCATTACAAATACAAACTCATAACAAAGAGGGTGGGTTAGCCGGGGTCGGACTGATAAAAAGTACCAAAGATAGGTCACAGACCTGCTGGAGCATCCAGTCCCGCCGGGCACGACCCCAGGGGTTCACGCCTGATGGCCAGCGCTCGGGACCAAGAAACAAACGGCCCTTTTCAGGGCCAAAAGTTTTAAAATAAAGAAAGAATACTATTAGTCGGAAGATTTGTCACGACCTATCTTTGATTACAAATACAGTAGTCCCTGTGATGAGCGGACACCCTCAGGGGAGTCCAAAGGTGATAAGTGTCCCCTCATCAGAGGGATCTGACGATCATGATAGTACATGTCATTGAAACAGATGATTGACTTGATATGTGATATGCATTAGGGCAACAAGAAGAGCCACACATCAACCTATTCGACATGTTAAAGGATGAAGACAGTCTTTGTTTAATTTACGCACACTAAACATAGAACCACATTCCAATGTGTATGCTTGAGGGGAGCAAGGGGGTGGGTTGTAGGCCAGGATGGGCATGATGAGGTTGGGGGGGTGGGGGTTGGAGGGGGGGGGGGTGCATGGGAGTGTGTGTGTCCATGTGCGTGTGTGAGAGAGTGTGTGTGTGCGTGTGTGCATGTGCACGTGCATGCTTATGTATGGGTCAGGGAGAAGAAGCCCATGCAGGGGTTGTGGAGCTACAAAGGAATCCCTGAAATACGACCTCCTCAAATATGTGAGTATTTCTTCTTTATCTGCCCCCAAATTTACAACTCCTCCTTTTCCATGATTTTTATTACTTTTTCTCAAAGCATCCTTCACATTCTGTTAGTTTTCTCTTTTCGGCAAGCAAAAATCAAAACTGGTCAGAGATAACATCGCGCATTATTAATATCGACAACGCAAGGAGTCAAACCAGAGTTCCAGAGGCAAATGTAAATATTTTGGGTTGACAGGGAGTGGGGAGCGTTCCAGGTGTACCAGATGGCAGGCTTATCTGGGGGTGGGTGGGGTCGGCAAGAATTGGCCAAGAGAGAGAGGGTGTGTGGGTGTGGTGTCCAGGGGGGTAGGCAGACATAATGAGGAGGGAAGGGGGGGGGGGGGGAGTATGGGGCTAGGCAGACATGATGACCCATGGAAAGTGAGCAGAGGGGTTGCAGGGGTGGTGGGGTGGGTGTGTTAGGTAAATATGATGATGGGGAGGGGGGCGGGGGGGGGGGGGGGAGAGAAAAGTGTATGAGACTGTGGTCCAGGATCCGGGGTGGGTGGTTGGGGATAACTACTCCTCTAGAGGAGATCACAGACTTATTTGACATCTGCCTCTATGGGCCACTAGGGTCCAAGCCTGGGAGGGGGGGGGGGGTATTTCATGTGTCACCCTGTAAAGTGTACGCTCTCAGCAAAGAGATGAGTTGCATGAAAATGTCAACATGATTTATAACTGAATAATTGAAGCAGTTACATATCATAAAGGCATCTTGCATGTGAATCTAAAGCATTTTGTCTTTTGTGCCTGGTTTTTTCACTTTCCAACATAAAATGTTGAGATATGTATGCAATTAACTTTACCCCTTCTTTTAAGACTCCCCCTCTTTTAAGACCGATTTTCCTGAGATTTTGTAAAGTCATAAAAGAGGGGTTCCACTGCACTATTTATCAATAAGTTAAGTGGGACACACAGATTGGAGTGCCTGCTCTTGTGGCCTGGACAGCTGTGATTCTGTACCTCTGTGTAGTCAGCAGAGATTGATATTCTGCATATTCTGTCTTTAGGAGTCAGACAAACCAATTATTGTTGCTGCTGCATCCATGCCTCAGAGGGAGGTAGGGTACAGGAAATTGTTTGGCAAAACACTGTCCGCGTCCGCATTTTGCAGGTGTCCACTGGCCACAGGTTATTTAGAGAATAAAACCGATCCATGCCAAGACGCTATGTCTGGACATGACAGGGGTCGCTGATTGGGGGTCCGTTCGTCACAGGGACTACTATATACAGGAAGATGGAAGTCTCTCCTTGTTTTCACCACTACTGTATACAGAGCAGCTTTATCGTTTTTTCCCATCCATATCCTCATGAGATATGGAAACTATGTTCATAAGTGATATAATGATCATAGGCTTTTGATGCATTGGTGGCTAGCATTGAGATAACCATCTACCCCATTCCTGTGTCAGGTGGAGATTACAAGACCAGACGGACTAACAACCACACAGGAGGTGGCAAGCTTGACAACAGAGGACAGTGACATGCCCATTGCTACATTGCCTGGGGAAGAGATGACTACAGCTGTTGTTGCAGAGTAGGTCTCAGAGAGATATGTTCTTTCCTTTATGAGCCTGGAACTGTCTCCTTTGTGATGATGGATTAGATGGCATTTCTTTCAAAGCTACATGCTTTCTCCCACAAGCATGAATCTGCCTTCTGTGTGATGATGGATTCAATGGCTGGGATATCCCCAAGTTATTGCTGATATGAATTAAATCTATTGGGCATCCCATGACTGCAGGGGATACATAAAGTTCAAGTTTACCAATGAATTTGTATCGCAATCACATTCTTAAGCTAATTAAATCTATTTATTAGTATGCATTGTTGAGAGCATCAACAATTGTTTTCTTTGAATTATGCCTAGATACAGATAAATCTTGTTGGTGTTGTAGATGTTTCTCACACAGGACTCACAGATTGAAGATCTGTTCGGTGGTGCTCCTACCTGGTCTGAAACCTGCCTGCTCTTCATCAATGATTTTCTCTGCCTGAGGTTTTAATCTGTTCAGCAGTACTTTCAGTATGACCTTCTGACGTTCCATGTGCCTGTTGCAAAAATGTCTCTTCCTCTGATCTTGTCTCTCTTGGCATCAGTAACACATTTATCACCTCCGTCCTGATGTGCAACGGTGGGCGCAGTCCTTGGTGACCCGGGCAATGACCGAGCTGGTATGGAGTGAGTCTTTGTCATCATGTGGTGTGTCTGGGGCTGATTCAGCTTGGCGGAGCCCATCCCTCTCCAAGCCCGACCACAGCTGAGGTCCTCCCACCTGGAGGGTCGCCTTGGTCGTGAACACGTGGGCGTTGGATCCATCGTGGGACCTGTCCGCCCTGGTCGGTGATCTGCATCGCGGAGGTCTTTCGCCCAGAGGTGCCGTGTTAGCACCACGCATTTTCTTTCAGGGTTTGCTCCCTTAGCCTTTGCCTTTCCCAAGGCTATCCGCAAGGCAGCGGGAGGCTCGTGGAGGGCAGGGTCGTCTATCTCCCCGTACAGATGTGAAGCATCTGCCCACTGCCCACCAACAAGATCTGTACCATGTCTTTATAAACTTTAAGAAAGCATTTGACAGAGTCGGGCATGCTGCGCTGTGAGATACAATGAGAAGCTACAACATCAGCTCCAAGATCATCAAAGTCGTCGAACATTTTTATGACAGAGCGACCAGCGCAGTCCTGTTCAATGGTACCACAGGCAAATGGTTCAGGACAACGGTCGGAGTCAGACAGGGCTGTCTATTCTCCTCCACACTATTCAACCTCTTCCTCGAAAGGATAATGACTGATGCCCTAGCAGACCACGAAAGATCAATCAGCATCTGTGGCAGAAAGATCACCAACTTACGTTTTGCTGATGACGTTGATGGATTAGCAGGAAGTGAAGTGGAGCTGACTAGTCTTGTCGAGCACTTGGACAAGACCTCACAGGCATATGGCATGGAGATCAGTGCCGAGAAGACCAAGGTAATGACGAACAACCGTCGGGGCTTCAAAATGGAAATCAAAGTGAAGGGCCAAAAACTGGAAGCTGTGAACAACTTCAAATACCTGGGATCTATTGTGACTGATGAAGGCTCCAAACCAGAGATACTGTCCAGGATAGCACAAACAACAGCAGAATTGGCAAAGTTAAAGCCAATATGGCGTGACAAAAATATCACTCTCGCGTCGAAGATCAGGCTCATGCGCCCGCTGGCCATCTCCATATTCTTGTATGCATGCGAGTCCTGGACACTCGTATCTGAACTACAGAGATGGATACAAGCCCTGGAAATGAGATGCTACTGCAAGATTCTGAATATCTCATATAAAGACCATGTCACAAATGAAGAAGTCAGCAACAGGATTAGGAGAGCATTTGGACAGTACGAAGACCTGCTCTCAATCGTGAAAAGCAGAAAGCTGAAGTGGTACGGTCACGTGTCAAGAGGCAGTGGGCTGGCCAAGACCATCCTGCAAGGTACCTTACCAGGTGGGAGAAGGAGAGGCAGGCAGACAAAGAGGTGGGAAGACAACATCAAAGAGTGGACAGGCTTGACCTTTGCTGACTCACAGCGAGCCACAGAGGATAGAGATTGATGGAGGAAGATTGTCCGAAAGTCATCAGTGGTGACTCAACAACCCATCTCAGGGTTAAGACACTTAACTGAACTGAGCTGAACAGATAAATGCTCCCAAACTGACAAGCAGAGATGGGCGAGTATGCTTTGGGGTTGGGCGATGTGCGAGGTGCAGTGCAGTGGTTCTATCCCCAGGAAGGGAAGAATCTGGGTTTATTGCAATATCTTGACAATATTATACTGGCTGCAACCCTGTGTCATAAATCTCTCCATGTGTGTGATTCTGTCTGTGCGTGAATGATACTTGAATATCTACACTGCACGTCAACCCCTCTGTATGACTGCAATAGCTTTGGTTTAACATCTACGACGTGCCAAAGCAAAAAACAGCAAGTATTATCAGGAACTTCCCTTCCCTTCCAACTTATCTACAATGTATTTTTGGAGGTGTTGAAGTGAAGTATACGTTTCATTTATGGCTTTGTCAATGTGGTTTGTTACACAAGTCTATGTACCAATGAATCTCCTCTACGCAGGGAGGCGGACAGCCAGATGACATTGGATGTTGGTGATGCTGGGGACAGCTCTCTGGGAGGAGAGAAGACTGTCATTGCCATGGTGGAGGGAGTGGGGGGTGAGGATGAGGTGGAGGGGACATTGCCCATCAGTGCTTACCAGATCATCCAGGAGCTGACCCAGGACGCAGTCTATGAGGTGCACGTCCATTCTGCATCACCAGGCCCTCAGTCTTCCCCCAAATATCAGGTAGCTGCCTCATCCTGCTTGTACTTGGACATGGGACTGTATGGGTCTGCATGTGTGTGCTTTCCAGTGAGTAACTTCTCAAAGATTTAGCATCTAAGCAAATGGAGCTTTTTCTGTTTGGCACATGTTGTTTGCTGTAGTAGTCCTTTTTGGCCTTTATCTTTCTTTCTGCTTTGGCTGCACTTGATATTGGCCAGAAAAGGACGTGATGATGTTTCTATGTCTGTCCATCCTTTCTTTAGTTTTCATCTTCCTCTCTCCTTCTTGGGCTCTCTCTTACTTTTGCACTCTCTCTCTCCCTCTCACTCTGATAAAGTTATAGGTCATATAATTCTGCTTTTGGTGTGGGCAGGCTGATGAAATCACCATTCTCATACTCCTTCTATGCATGACTGGTTTACAGGTGAACATTGAGGAGACATCCCAGTCAGAGTGGACAGAGGCTGGACCTTCTGGAAGTGAAGCGGGCACCAGCAAAGTGGACTATGTTGCTAATCCCAACTTCAGCAGCCAGGACTACTACAACTGGCTGTCTGCCTTCACAGAGCGGTGCAAGATTACCTCTCTGCCTCTGGACATGACACTCTTCCAACGCATCAGTCAGGTCCACAAGTCCCTGTCTGATTTCATGGCCACGCCCTCAGGTGTCATTGCAGACAGGGAGAATTTCCGGGAGCTTATGAGCATTTCACGTGACCTTCATGCCATCATAAATGAGCACCTGTCTTATGTTTTGTCCAATCTTACACCCGATTCAGCAACCTGAAGTGATTTTTTTAACGTGGTTCTCCGAAAATGTTTAGCTATAGATTCACTGCATTTTAGCTGTAAAAATGTTGAGAAGATTGCAGTTTCAACTGTAAACTAATGCCTCATGTGGATGGTGATTCTCGACTGCTGGACCAGCATCCTGAGGTGGGTTTTGTGCATCATTTCTTATAAATGTCCAACTACTGATTAACTGCATTTTAGCTGTGAAAATATTGACATGGATGGATGGATGGACGGATAAATGGAGTTTTACGGCCTATCAGACTTTATAGGCTATGTGAGGCCATTGAGGAAGAAAATTACAAGAACAGTTTAGAGTAAGAAGAAATCAAGTCACAATGTCCGTATTTTTTCTACTCTTACGAATCATGTAGGGAGGCTCAGTGGATCAATCTTTAACCTTCCAACCCACAGGGGAAATGTTTACAAGAATACAGATACAACTGTAAATTCATGGCTTATGAGGATGCTGATTCTGACAATTGTGACTGCTTCACTGTATTGGGAAACTAAATTTTCACACTGGAATTTTCTCAAGGACAGTAACTGAGTAAGGACCAAGTCACCCCAACTTTCACAGAACTGTTATTCAATATCATTTTTGGCTTGTAGAGATCCTTGGTTGTCCAAGATAGCAACTTTCTCATAGGAAGTTTATCATACATCTTCCTGGGAATGTGACATATCTTTTGATGCGATATATTTTGGCCAGAAATGTCTTCTTAGGTCCTTTGGATTGCTCTTCCAGACAACTTGACAGAATGCTCATCCTTGATTTTTGCTGTGCAGAGTTGCTGAAGATGGTGCTGGAGTAACTACTAAGAGTTGCTGTAGACGGTGCAGTTATGTCAAAGTTTGTTCACCAGTCTTCAAGATCTTTGTTGGTTTACTTGAATAGAAGGTTGCTCCTTAGTAGAATGTAAGTAGTGCAGGATAGTGAAAAACTGCATTATTATAATCACTATGTGGTGAGGGTAGCTATGTATGTCAGGTCATTTCCTGAAGATACAGGCTGCTCATAACATGTTTT
Source organism: Theodoxus fluviatilis (assembly GCA_034096865.1). Classification (NCBI taxonomy): domain Eukaryota; kingdom Metazoa; phylum Mollusca; class Gastropoda; order Cycloneritida; family Neritidae; genus Theodoxus; species Theodoxus fluviatilis. The sequence goes on along the minus strand of JAWQFJ010002701.1, from coordinate 155,256 downwards.
ATTTGTATTAGAAGTGTGCCTCTTGGGTATGTATATTTTTTACCTGCATGACGTTCATGTTTTACATTTATGTGTTCATACCATCTGACATTATCTGGATCATGAGAACTCCCTCCCTTTCACTGGCTTGGGTCATCAATGCTTTTCCCAGTGGGCTTCATAGAAGAGACAAATGTGAGGCAACTTGTTTTTCACTCTCCACTTCCTGTCACTCATGTCAATATTTTTTTCATATGAAATTTACTCTTTGAAACCAACTGAAAACAAAAAAGCGTGGACAGCAACCAACAAAGTATTCTCTCTTGAGCCAAAATGGCCCTGAAAAGGTCCGTTTATAGGTAGGCGTATACTGATGGGGGTAGAGCCTCCCGCCCTGGGATGTAGAGCAACGAGTCACAAGGACGTGGCAGCTCTGACTCTGTGGCAAGGCTCCGTCCCTGCTGGCTAGTGATGTCCCCTTTTGATGTCGGGCAAGCTTTCGGAAAACTTCCTTCTTCAGGCCAAGTGTGAGAGAGGCTGGCGGGTGACGGCTTAAATAGGGAATGGTTGGCAGGCGTTCACCCCAAGACTAAGAAATCTCATGTGGCACACGTGCAGGTCGTGAAAAGTTCACTTGTAGTGCGCCATGAACCCGAGATCTCTATTGAGTCCGGCGTGGTGCATGTTGAACAGTCTGGTGAGTTTCTGTTCAGTCACTCTGCGTAGTCGGGTGTCGTGCAGGCCGCCCGTGAGCACGCTAACCACCATATACCCTGCTGAGTGGCCCTGCAAATTAAAGTGTTCACTCACTGGTAGAGGTGACTGGCTCCTGATAGTAGCCCTGTGCCCGTTCATACGCTTGCGCAATGTCTGCCCTGTCTCTCCAATATACCACACATCAGGGCACTTTCTGTGGCACCGAATCATGTAGACCACATCACTGGAGTAGCAGGAGTAGCTGCCCCTGATGTGGTGTCAAATCTGGTTCCTGATGATGGTGGTTTCCGTGCAGAAGGTCGCACAGGTGGCGCATCTAGCTTTCCCACAGGGCTGTACAGAGTTTCTTTCCATCTGTTCCAGTGAAGTGAACCTGCTTCGGACCAAGATGTTTTTGAGGTTTCAGGGCCATTTTGGCTCAAGATAGAATACTTTGTCGGTTGCTGTCCACGCTTTTTTGTTTTCAGTCAGTATTTCAACCGACCCCGGCACCTCATTCTTTCTTTGAAACCAGTGCAGAATACTTTCTTGTCTCACTAGAGAATATGATCCAAAATTATGATCATCAATAACATCGACTTTTTTCATGAAGGTTGGTATTGTAACTCGTAGAAAATGTCTGTATTGCAGCATTTAATAACTTCAAAATCAACAGTCTAGTCATGTTCTAGAGGTGTTCCTTTATTTTTAAATACACAAAACACAAAGTACAAATAGGATATAAAAAATATAATTAAAAACAATGAGAAGAAACTACAAGAACATTTTCTCTGAAAGCCAGGGAGCCCAGTTGGGAGTTGTTGGTGTGTCTGCAGTGCAGGTGGAAAGCTAATTGCCAAGGCTCAATCTGGCCAGTAGAGTCTCCACTTTAAAGGGGGACCAGACTCGGGTCAGTGGTAAAGTTAAAACTAGCACAAATTGAAGGTGTATGATGGCCTAAACACTAAAATCAGCGGTTACTTTCTTCACTGCTCTGCATTCTACTTCACATATTATGATGGTTTATGGTGTGCAAACAAGTATCGTGTTACTGTATTAGTACTGTATTGCATTTTCTTATGTAGGTGCCAAAGATACACTTTTGTGCCAGTTTGAAAGCTGCAGGTTGCAACAATTATAATACATGAGAAATCGGATGTCCACACAGCTGGGAGATGATGTTGATTAGTAGCCATGCCCTGCAGTGAAGAAATTAATTATACCATGCAATTGAAGTGAATCCAAATGTTACTGCATATTTACATGTTTCATTACTGTGCATGTACATGAACGTTTTGGACCTTTCAGGAGATTGGGACTGCAACATTGATCTTAATACAAACTATAGTGCCATTTAGAAAACAAATGCGATTCTTAACCAGTGCCAAACTTGGTAGAGTTTCATTATTGAAATTGCAGTCTCATATTTCAACAGTATGAAAGAAAAGTAACATTTCAGTTTAAAATTTTGGGGGGTATGAGCTCTGCTTTCATGAAATAATATGCCCATTGTAGGAAATACGCCTCTTCTGAATTTCTAGTAATGGAAATGAATAGAGAATAACAAGAGCTATCTATATACATGCTGAGGACTATGACTGTGAACTCTGCTTCAATTTGTGCAATTTTGCATTTAAGTTAGGATGTGAGAAAGACAAGATTTGGCCGAGCATACACTTTCAACTGAAAAGCGTATTTGTTGAAAATCTTTTCACATGACTTTAAATATTTTCTGGACAAGGATTTATGCCCAATTTATAATGCAACTCCTGCTGTAAATGTGGGCTGCATAAATGCTGTGAGTTAGCACTTTTCCAATAAGGTTACTGGTACATGTACTGTTGTGATGCGTGGTACTGATCGTATGGCATATTTGATGCAGTGTTCATTCCACTCCAGGCAAAGACAACTTACTACACAAATTGTCTAGGCATCCCTGAGCATGCCTAATTCCTTGCTGCCTAGCATTTGTTTGCAGTCATCATCAATGCAGGGCTTGAATCATTTTGCAGAAAAGAAATAAAATCTGCTTGACAAAGTCTGTCTGGAGAGTTGATTGAATTTACTGAGTACCGTAGTGATAAAGTCACATGGATTAGATTCATTTCATAAGCTTGAAGAACTGCAGAGAAGTTGTTTTCCTGCATGCCAGTGGGTAGTTATGGTTCTAAGCTTGTCATTGCTATTAGCAAAGCACTGGTAAAGTTTTCATCATCCTAGTGACATCACTCACACTACAGTTTCAGTGGATCTAAAATGGGCTGGTCACACCATTCAATGAGGCAATGACAGGAAAGGCAAGGAGATGCAGGGGAGGCACTGGGTCTGGCTGTGTACACATTTCTGGATAGCCTCACTGGTCCACCACACCTCATTCGTCACTTCACAGACAGATGTGGCTACACCATGAGAAGCAATGAATAGGAGGCAACAATGTGGTGCGCCACTGACCTTTTTCTGTGAATTGGAAAAAAGCAACAAAGCCCTAAAATGCAAATACATGTACATGTACCAAAAAGTAAGGGTATTTTTTTCTACAGATATCCTTGCCTTTACATGAAGAAGGTATTAACCCACTTTGGACAGTTGATCATAATTTGACTACAAGAAGTAAAAGAACACAAGGCAACACAGAACATATTAATTGGCTTCTTTACTTTTATATGTACATGTCTGTCAGTCTGCTGCTTCACCAGTAACAGTAGTGCATCATTCCATACATGGACAATCAGTGAAATAGAAACACGCAAACACTGCTACAATCACGTTTCTTAAACGTCATGCAGTAGGGGATACTAACAATAAAAACCGCTGGCGCTGAACCTCCAGGTTTTGGCATATATATATAAAAATCGGGTTCGAACCCGCAACCTCTCGAGAAAAGAGGGGGAAAAAACACACACACACAAAAACACAAAAAACCAGGTCGGGTTCGAACCCACCACCTCTCGAAAAAAGAGAAAAAAAGTTTCAGCGCAGAATCGAACGCATGACCAAGAGTTCAATGCTCTACCAAATGTGCCATTGAAAACTGATATGGCTGAGTGTTTGTAAAGCATTTATAACGTTCTTTTCCGTAAACCACCGCAAGATTTTGAACATCTCATATAAAGACCATGTCACGAATGAGGAAGTCAGTAACAGGATCAGGAGAGCAATTGGACAGCACGAAGACCTGCTCTCAATCGTGAAAAGCAGAAAGCTGAAGTGGTACGGTCACGTGTCAAGAGGCAGTGGGCTGGCCAAGACCATCCTGCAAGGTACCGTACGCGTACCAGGTGGGAGAAGGAGAGGCAGGCAGAGAAAGAGATGGGAAGACAACTTGAAAGAGTCAGAGTGGACAGGCTTGACCTTTGCTGACTCACAGCGAGCCACAGAGGATAGAGATCGATGGAGGAAGATTGTCCGAAAGTCATCAGTGGTGCCTCAACAACCCATCTCAGGGTTAAGAGACTGAACCAAAGACCATACATTACTAAGACCGCACACTCGGCTGATTTTAGCGATATTTTCGACAGAGCGATCTTCCCGTTTTCGCGTGTCTCCCCCAGAGCGCTTGTGCGAGATGTGTTGTATAGATTATGCCACGTGCGTGACGAATAAAGTTTAGTGTATGAATAGCAGAATGCAAGTGCGTGCAAGGGTTTTTATAGTATTTCTTGGAAGCGATATGTATGTGAGAAACCGTTTGTTTCGTCATTTGTAAACATGAACACTAATTAGCCGAGTGCGTGGAGAAGCGAGTGTAAACACTATTAAAATGAAATCCCCACACTAAAGCTGGGAAAAGGGTCAAGGTGTCAGTAAACTATATCTCTTGTAAAAGATCTAAACACAATTTTCTCCATGGAAAAGCATGTCCCTAACAAGCTGGTCTTAATAAAGAAATAAACACCAAACGCATAATTATGATCTGCGCGCTGAGCAGCAGACGATCAAGCAGCATACAATGATAAACGCGAGAAGAACAGAAAAATCGAACTTCGTAATTTGTGATGCACAAGATTCCTTTCACTATTGAACCTCAGGAGAAAATACTGTTGTTTAAAATGCTGAATTTCCTTACCCTGCCCTTCACTGGCTTCAGTACCGCGAGCACAGCAGGATAGACATTGATCGAGTGCATTCTGGATTCGTCTGCATCCCTTGTTTCGGAAACCTACCCTCTTCAATACGTCGAGGTAAGTGAATTCTTTGCAATTATCCTCTGCTGCATGCTTTATGTATCATGTAGTTTGCAGAATGAGGAAATGCAAGCCGCCAAAGCAGAAGGTTGCAGACTCCTACTCGTTGCTATTCTCGCTATCGTCAAAAGATGCAAAAACGGGGACGTAACTCTAAATCCGTACCTCGCTTCGCGTAGTACAAAAATAGTCTTTGTAATGTATGGTCTTTGACTGAACTGAACTGAACTGAACTGAGGAAAAGATAACTCTGTTTGACTCGAAGTGGCTATTCCGTCACTTGAAATCTCAGGGGGGGGTTTTCGAGTTTACGACCTAAATAAATCACTTTCTTTTCAAGCCTCGATTCTGAAAATTTGACACATTCAATCGGACCTAACTTCCAGTAAGTGTGCAAAATGCCAAGGAAATCCGTCCAGTAGTTTTTGAGAAATCAGCCGTTAAGTCGGGCCTGACAGGCAGAGATACACAATAAATTACGTCACGGTATTGATTACGTCACATATTTTGCAATTTCGCCATTCCATCAATCGGGTTTTTAGGGAGGAGCTTTCGAGTTTACGACCTTAAAAAACACTTTCTTTTCAAGCCTCGATTCTGAAAATTTGATACATTCAATCGGACCTAACTTCCAGTTAGTGTGCAAAATGTTAAGGAAATTCGTCCAGTAGTTTTTGAGATATCAGCCATGAAGTCGGGACAGACAGACACACAGATAAAGTCTGTAGGACCTCCAGTAAACCTGGAGGGATAAATGTAGATGTAATGAGACTGATTAAATAAACCAACCTGCAGCTTATCACAATTTTCCATCTCATACATCATGGGTGTCCAGTAGTACACCTGCAGGTATGATTCAAGGTAAGTGTTGAGCTCAAGGATGCAGCTCTAGGTCATTCACAGCTTAAAATGTTACACCTGCTAACTGCATGCCACTGCAAGATGAGCATTCCAACGAAGCAAGCATAGCACAACATGAGCCAACTCTATAAATAGGACCTGATTTCATCCAGGAGAATTGTACAGGAGTCAGTCTAAATGTTTTTAAATAAGTTTTCTTCCTGAGCACCTACCTAATCACTTCACATTTTCTGTTTACTACTTTCTCCAAAAGCACCTGCTGCTCTCAGCAACTCATGTTACTTTTAGTGGCTTCTGTAAAACTCGCAAACTACATGTGCCACACAGAATGAATGAATGAATTTTTTTCCCACGTTGCACACATAAAAGTTTCAATGTCATTTTGTCTTAAATTAATTTTGTCTTGTCTTGTTTCTTTGTACTGCATTTAATTTTGTTCTTGTGAGTTCCTTCATTTGGGATTTTGAGAATGCTTAGAATATCACTGTTGGGGAGGTATGAAGTGAAAGCAGAAGACAATGTATGAAAGACAACCAAATAATCTAGAATCAAACTTGGAACGAAAAGGTATCTTATGCATCTCCAGGAAATGCCCCTTTAGCAGGTCCAATATAGATTTTTTGTCATTATTTCATGGCTTTCTATTTTTGTTAAATTTTTGAAAATGCTTAAAAAACCTACGTTGCTAGTGAGTTATAGGCAATCATGGGTTTCTCAGTGAATATGGAGGTTGTTTCATCAGAAGATTTTAGAAGGTGCCAGTTGGAGAGGAGAGTTGATCGAATCCGATCGGTGATGGGATGATACTGAAGTGTGAGGGTGGGTCTGAAGGAGTTTTTGGCTTGGGTGTGGGGTTTCAGGCATAAATTCTGCACCCGGTGGAGAGCGTTCTGTAGGACAGGGAGGGGATAGTGTCTATGCAGGAAAAAGTGAACCATTTCTATGGATTTTGTGTTGAAATCTTCATCATTGGAGCAGAGGCGTCGAAGGCGAAGAAGTTGGGAGAAAGGGATGCTGTTCTTGGTATGGGGGCTGTGGGAAGAGTTGTAATGTAGGTAGCTATGGGAGTCTGTAGCCTTGTAGAAGACAGAGGTATTGATGGTATTGTGGGTCAAGGAGACAAGTATGTCTAAGAATGTGATGGAGACATCAGAAATTTTGTAAGTGAAATGAATGTTGGGGTGGAATCGTTGTAAGGCATGGATGTAGTCGGTCAGCTGCTCTTTGTGAAGGGATGTGAAACCAAAAATGTCATCTATGTATCTTTTGTAGAACTCAGGGGTGGGATTCTGATATTGTTTACGGAAAAGGTGTTCAAAGTAGCCCATGAAGAGACAGGCATAACTAGGACCTATTTATCTATTTATCTATTTATTTGCTCTTTTGTTCCAATTAACGCACAGGGAGTAGAGGTAACAATATCATTCTTGTATCCGCATTCTAGCTCTTTGTAATGGAAGGTTGTATCCCATTTCTTAAGCATACGATAAGTACTAAGCTTATTTTAATGTGACTTATTTTAATGTGAGTTGTTTAACCATTTGACATCCCTCTTTCAAATCTCTACTTCTTTCTCTTCTTTCACACACAATCACGCACACACACACGCATACACCACCACCTCACTTCCGCCCCCCCCCCCCCTCACTTCCTCCCACCCCTTTTTAACCAAGCCAACACCCTCCACCCCCCACCCCCTCTCCCTCTGCCCCTCCCCCTCTCCCTCTCGAACTCTTCCCTACATCATGTGGTAACCGTGAGCTGTTTTTACTCTCACAAGTTTCACGATTTTATGGAACATAAAACTCGTCATCCACTGAGTAATGTAAAGTATCCCTGCTCAGTTGAAATTTTACCCTGTACAGTTCAGTGGTGTGTTTGTTTTACGCCTGAAGGAGACTTGTAAGTCGAAAATTTGCGTCTGTGCTTGCCTTGTGTTAAAGCGACTTTCATTTACCGCCGGTGTTGGGTTCTTTTTATTTATATTTATTTCTATATTTATATCAGGTAAATTGTTGCAAAAATCAATCTTTAGACAGATGTAATCAAAGATGAAGAGGAAATATGTATAAATCATCCCAACAAACATTTAGAAATCATGCCAAAATCAAGTATAGGTACTCACTCTTGTTGACCAGCAGTTCCAGACAAATTACACACTACCTTACTTGCTAACGGGTCACAGTATAATCCAGGTGAGCAAGGATCATTCTCCTCCTGCAGAAGTTTTGTGCAGCCAACCAAAAACAAACTGCCGGCAGAAACAGGAAGAAATCCTCCAAAACGGATGCAGTGACTGAAAGATTGTGCTTTAGGACCTACATCCATTTCAAACGGTCAAACAGTGACTGGCTGTGTGGCCTGCCACTATTTTGACTGGAGACTTTCGAGTGGAATGTCATCCTCTGGGTCAGATGCTATTTCCTTCTCTCCTGCATCAAAAGAACCCTCTGAGATGTCAACACAGATTCTTCATCCATTTCTTCCTCATAAATTTCAACTGCTGAAATGTCTTCCTCCAAATCTTCAAAAGTCCAGTCATCAGAAGGAGCATACTGGTTCGAAGAGCCTGCCATTTTGAGATGCGTGTCACAGGAGCAGCTGTCCGAAGACAAATGCGTCAATTTGCCGTCCTCTTGGAGCAAACTAGGGTCCAAGACCAGTAATACAATCTTAAATTAACATTCCAGAGTGTACCCTTGCTGACCACTCCCACAGTTGGACCTCAGTTTGATGGGAAACACATGTGGAACCCCCTTCCTGCCGACTTTTGCTGACTCGAACACGAGCGCCTTACCGAATTTTACCGTCTGAACACAAAAGGGTTAATCAGATTTTACCCGGTAGTTTTAAATATTAGTTTGACCTGTTTATGGTGTGATTAAGATGATGAAAATATAAAGAATAAATCTTTGTCTTGAGATGACTTGTGCATGTATAAGTCAACTTTGTGAGAAACAATGTACCCATTTGCAAGTACTGGGTGCAAATAAAAACTTTTCTGTTCAAAAACGCTGTAAAAATCTTGAAAAGACTTTTAAATCAGCTGCAAACTTCAACCCTTAAAAAAAAAATCTATATTGGACCTGCTAAAGGGGCATTTCCTGGAGATGCATAAGATACCTTTTCGTTCCAAGTTTGATTCTAGATTATTTGGTTGTCTTTCATACATTGTCTTCTGCTTTCACTTCATACCTCCCCAACAGTGATATTCTAAGCATTCTCAAAATCCCAAATGAAGGAACTCACAAGAACAAAATTAAATGCAGTACAAAGAAACAAGACAAGACAAAATTAATTTAAGACAAAATGACATTGAAACTTTTATGTGTGCAACGTGGGAAAAAAATTCATTCATTCATTCTGTGTGGCACATGTAGTTTGCGAGTTTTACAGAAGCCACTAAAAGTAACATGAGTTGCTGAGAGCAGCAGGTGCTTTTGGAGAAAGTAGTAAACAGAAAATGTGAAGTGATTAGGTAGGTGCTCAGGAAGAACGCATCTACGGGCCATCTACGAGAGACGGGGTGCATCTACGGGAGTCGTCTACGGAGAGACGAACGCGTCTACGGCCGTCTACGAGAGACGGGGCGCATCTACGGGAGTTGTCTACGGGGAGACGAACGCGTCTACGGGCCGTCTACGAGAGACGGGGCGCATCTACGAGAGTTGTCTACGGAGGTCGTCTACGGAGAGACGAAGTGTGTCTACAGGGTCGTCTACAGAGAGACGAAGTGTTGAGCGGAGAGTGTGTTTCGCTCTGAGGGAGTGATGCCCTCACGTCTGCGCGGGCAGATGATTGTGTAGTTTTTCTGGATGTCTCGCCTAAGCAAGGACGGCTTGTAGGCTTGAGACTGTGTGCGTCCTGAGTTCATCTGCAAACGGGTAAGGAAGATTTGTCATTTTCTCTTTCGAGCAGTGGGTCTGCAAGCGTGTTAACGCTATCGGTTACGTCGTGGAACATCGTCTTTCTATTTGGGTCCTTGGTGCGATTCAGCGTAACGAGAAGAGTGACTTTGTCTTGTATGCAAATGAACAGGGAGTGTTTTCTCCACGAGCGTGGAGGAGTGACGTAATCCCGGGTTGGATGGGAAACGTGACGTCATTCTGACTTTGAAGTCTAGTTGTATTATCCTGTAAGATGATATTTTTATTTGGTTAATGTTCAAGTGCTCGGGAAACCTGACTTTGTTGTGAAAGCCGTAGGTTAGCCCCATTTGGAGCAGCAGTTATATTTGGGAGAGAATTTGCCTTCCTTAATTAAATTGCTTGTTTTAAAATTGTGCATCAGTGTCCTTTGCTTATTCCATATTTGTTATCGTTTGTGTTCCCCAGACTGTGGCAATGGGTTTTGTTTGAAAACCCTAGTTTTACTCTATAGGTACAACAATACAACAAGAACATAGAATGTACTAAAACACCTAAAAAAATGTACTTAAAAACAACTAACTTTAAAAAACTTACGCGACAGAGGTATTAACCTCAGAGATATACTCGTCCGATCCTCTCTATCAGGCCCCGCCCATCACCCGCCTGGCACTCACCCCTGCAACCTCACTAGCTGCAAGACCTGCCCATTTCTGCATAGCTCCATCCACATCCAAGGCCCCAAAGGAAACATGCACATAACAAAATACTTCACATGTCACTCCACAGATTTAGTTTATGCAATTACATGTCACAAATGCTCAAAAATATATGTGGGAGAGACTGGCCGTAGTCTCAACACTCGCTTTTCAGAACACCTCGCAGACATACGGCATAATCGAGACAAACCCGTGGCACATCATTTTAATTCACCAACCCATTCCGTCCAGGACGTGCGGGTGCGAGGGGTGTGGAAACTTTTTAAACACGACACAAATGCGAGAAAAGAGATGGAGACCTATGTGATCCACAAACTGGGTACCAAGAAACCTCTTGGTCTGAACGAAATTTAAATTTGCTACATCCACTTTTAACTTATTCTGTTTTTACCCACGTAGACACTCATCGACTTTTTACCGTTGATCTATTTATCTATTTATTTCCAAATAACGCACAGGGAGTAGAGGTAACAATATCATTCTTGTATCCGCATTCTAGCTCTTTGTAATGGAAGGTTGTATCCCATTTCTTAAGCATACGATAAGTACTAAGCTTATTTTAATGTGACTTATTTTAATGTGAGTTGTTTAACCATTTGACATCCCTCTTTCAAATCTCTACTTCTTTCTCTTCTTTCACACACAATCACGCACACACACGCATACACCACCACCTCACTTCCGCCCCCCCCCCCCTCACTTCCTCCTACCCCTTATTTAACCAAACCACCCCCACCCCCACCCCCTCTCCCGCTCCCCTCCCCCTCTCCCTCTCGAACTCTTCCCTACATCATGTGGTAACCGTGAGCTGTTTTTACTCTCACAAGTTTCACGATTTTATGGAACATAAAACTCGTCATCCACTGAGTAATGTAAAGTATCCCTGCTCAGTTGAAATTTTACCCTGTACAGTTCAGTGGTGTGTTTGTTTTACGCCTGAAGAAGACTTGTAAGTCACAAATTTGCGTCTGTGCTTGCCTTGTGTTAAAGCGACTTTCATTTACCGCCGGTGTTTGGGTTCTACTTTATGCGTCGCCTGCAGTCCAAGAAATTTAATAAATAAATAGAGAAATAAATAGAGAAATAAATAGAGAAATAAATAGAGAAATAAATATAAAAAATAGAGAAATAAATACAGAAATAAATACAGATATAAAAAAATATATAGAGAAATAAATAGAGAAATAATGAATAGAGAAATAATAAATACAGAAATAATAAATAGAGAAATAAATAGAGAAATAAATAGAAAAAAAGAGAGAAATAAATAGAGAAATAAATAGAGAACTAAATAGAGAAATACATAGAAATTAGAGAAATAAATAGAGAAATAAATATAGAAATAAATAGAAAAATAAATAGAGAAATAAATAGAGAAATAAATAGAGAAATTAATATAGAAATAAATAGACAAATAATTATAGATATAAATCGAGAAATAAATAGAAAAATAAATAGATAAAAAATAGAGAAATAATTCGATAAATATATAGGGAAATTATTAATGAAATAAATATAGAAATAAATAGAGAAATACATAGAGAAATAAATAGAGAAATAAATATGGAAATAAATATGGAAATAAACAGAGAAATACATCGAGAAATAAATTGACAAATAAATAGAGAAATAAATAGAGAAATAAATAGAGAAATAAATAGAGAAATAAATAGAGAAATAAATAGAGAAATAAATATAGAAATAAATAGAAAATATTTAGAAATAAATAGAGAAATAATTATAGAAATAAATAGAGAAATAAATAGAGGAATAAATAGAGAAATAGAGAAATAAATAGAGAAATAAATAGAGAAATAAATAAATAGAGAAATAAATAGAGAAATAAATAGAGAAATAAATAGAGAAAAATAGAGAAATAAATAGAGAAATAAATAGAGAAATAAATAGAGAAATAAATATAGAAATAAATAGAGAAATAAATAGAGAAATAAATAGAGAAATAAATAGAGAAATAAATAGAGAAATAAATAGAGAAATAAATAGAGAAATAAATAGAAATAAATAGAGAAATAAATAGAGAAATAAATAGAGAAATAAATAGAGAAATAAATAGAGAAATAAATAGAGAAATAAATAGAGAAATAAATAGAGAAATAAATAGAGAAATAAATAGAGAAATAAATAGAGAAATAAATAGAGAAATAAATAGAGAAATAAATAAAGAAATAAATAGAGAAATAAATAGAGAAATAAAAAAAGAAATAAATAGAGAAATAAATATAGAAATAAATAGAGAAATAAATAGAGAAATAAATAGAGAAATAAATAGAGAAATAAATAGAGAAATAAATAGAGAAATAAATGGGAAATAAATAGAGAAATAAATAAAGAAATAAATAGAGAAATAAATAGAGAAATAAATAGAGAAATAAAATAAATAGAGAAATAAATAGAGAAATAAATAGAGAAATAAATAGAAAAATAATTAGAAATAAATAGAGAAATAAAAAGAGAAATAAATAGAGAAATAAATAGAGAAATAAATAGAGAAATAAATAGAGAAATAAATAGAGAGAGAAATAAATAGAGAAATAAATACAGAAATAAATCAAATAAATAGAGAAAAAATGGAGAAATAAATAGAGAAATAATTATAGAAATAAATAGAGAAATAATAAGAGAAATGAATTGAGAAATAAATATATAAATAAATGGAAAAATAAATAGAGAAATAAATAGAGAAATAAATAGAGAAATAATTAGAGAAATTAATAGGGAAATAAATAATGATATAAATAGAGAAATACATAAATAAATAAATAGAGAAATAAATATGGAAATAAATAGAGAAATAAATCAAGAAATAAATAGAGAAATAAATAGAGAAATAAATAGAGAAATAAATAGAGAAATAAATAGAGAAATAAATAGAGAAATAAATAGAGAAATAAATACAGAAATAAATAGAGAAATAAATAGAGAAATAAATAGAGAAATAAATAAGAAAAATAAATAGAGAAATAAATAGAGAAATAAATAGAGAAATAAATATAGAAATAAATAGAGAAATAAATAGAGAAATAAATAGAGAAATAAATAAAAAAAAAAATAAATGCAGAAATAAATAGAGAAATAAATAGAGAAATAAATAGAGAAATAAATAGAGAAATAGAGAAATAAATATACAAATAAATAGAAAAATAATTAGAAATAAATAGAGAAACAAAAAGAAAAATAAATAGGGAAATAAATAGATTAATAAATAATGAAATAAATAGGGAAATAAAAAGAGAAATAAATCGAGAAATAAATAGAGGAATAAATAGATAAATAAATAGAGAAATAATGAGAGAAATAAATAAGGAAATAAATAATTAAATAAATAGACAAATAAAAACGGAAATAAATGTGGAAATAAATAGAGAAATAATTAGAGAAATAAATAGGGAAATGAATAATTAAATAAATAGAGAAATAAATAGAGAAATAAATAGAAATAAATAGAGAAATAAATAGAGAAATAAATAGAGAAATAAATAGAGAAATAAATAGAGAAATAAATAGAAATAAATAGAGAAATAAATAGAGAAATAAATAGAGAAATAAATAGAGAAATAAATAGAGAAATAAATAGAAATAAATAGAAATAAATAGAGAAATAAATAGAGAAATAAATAGAAAAATAAATAGAGAAATAAATAGAGAAATAAATAGAGAAATAAATAGAGAAATAAATAGAGAAATAAATAGAGAAATAATTGTAAAAATAAATAGAGAAATAAATAGAGAAATAAATAGAGAAATAAATAGAGAAATAAATAGAGAAATAAATAGAGAAATAAATAGAGAAATAAATAGAAATAAATAGAGAAATAAATAGAGAAATAAATAGAGAAATAAATAGAGAAATAAATAGAGAAATAATTGAGAAATAAATAGAGAAATAAATAGAGAAATAAATAGAGAAATAAATAGAGAAATAAATAGATAAATAAATAGAGAAATAAATAGAGAAATAAATAGAGAAATAAATAGAGAAATAAATAGAGAAATAAATAGAAATAAATAGAGAAATAAATAGAGAAATAAATAGAAATAAATAGAGAAATAAATAGAGAAATAAATAGAGAAATAAATAGAGAAATAAATAGAGAAATAAATAGAGAAATAAATAGAGAAATAAATAGAGAAATAAATAGAGAAATAAATAGAGAAATAAATAGAAATAAATAGAGAAATAAATAGAGAAATAAATAGAGAAATAAATAGAGAAATAAATAGAGAAATAAATAGAGAAATAAATAGAGAAATAAATAGAGAAATAAATAGAGAAATAAATAGAGAAATAAATAGAGAAATAAATAGAGAAATAAATAGAGAAATAAATAGAAAATAAATAGAGAAATAAATAGAGAAATAAATAGAGAAATAAATAGAGAAATAAATAGAGAAATAAATAGAGAAATAAATAGAGAAATAAATAGAGAAATAAATAGAGAAATAAATAGAGAAATAAATAGAGAAATAAATAGAGAAATAAATAGAGAAATAAATAGAGAAATAAATAGAGAAATAAATAGAGAAATAAATAGAGAAATAAATAGAGAAATAAATAGAGAAATAAATAGAGAAATAAATAGAGAAATAAATAGAGAAATAAATAGAGAAATAAATAGAGAAATAAATAGAGAAATAAATAGAGAAATAAATAGAGAAATAAATAGAGAAATAAATAGAGAAATAAATAGAGAAATAAATAGAGAAATAAATAGAGAAATAAATAGAGAAATAAATAGAGAAATAAATAGAGAAATAAATAGAGAAATAAATAGAGAAATAAATAGAGAAATAAATAGAGAAATAAATAGAGAAATAAATAGAGAAATAAATAGAGAAATAAATAGAGAAATAAATAGAGAAATAAATAGAGAAATAAATAGAGAAATAAATAGAGAAATAAATAGAAATAAATAGAGAAATAAATAGAGAAATAAATAGAGAAATAAATAGAGAAATAAATAGAGAAATAAATAGAGAAATAAATAGAGAAATAAATAGAGAAATAAATAGAGAAATAAATAGAGAAATAAATAGAGAAATAAATAGAGAAATAAATAGAGAAATAAATAGAAATAAAAGAAATAAATAGAGAAATAAATAGAGAAATAAATAGAGAAATAAATAGAGAAATAAATAGAGAAATAAATAGAGAAATAAATAGAGAAATAAATAGAGAAATAAATAGAGAAATAAATAGAGAAATAAATAGAGAATTTAATAGAGAAATAATTGGAGAAATAAGTAGAGAAATAAATAGAGAAATAATTGTAGAAATAAATAGATTAATAAATAAGAAATAAATAGAGAAATAATTATAGAAATAAATAGAGAAATAAATAGAGAAATAAATAGAGAAATAAATAGAGAAATAAATAGAGAAATAAATAGAGAAATAAATAGAGAAATAAATAGAGAAATAAATAGAGAAATAAATAGAGAAATAAATAGAGAAATAAATAGAGAAATAAATAGAGAAATAAATAGAGAAATAAATAGAGAAATAAATAGAGAATAAATAGAGAAATAAATAGAAATAAATAGAAATAAATAGAGAAATAAATAGAGAAATAAATAGAGAAATAAATAGAGAAATAAATAGAGAAATAAATAGAGAAATAAATAGAGAAATAAATAGAGAAATAAATAGAGAAATAAATAGAGAAATAAATAGAAATAAATAGAGAAATAAATAGAGAAATAAATAGAAATAAATAGAGAAATAAATAGAGAAATAAATAGAGAAATAAATAGAGAAATAAATAGAGAAATAAATAGAGAAATAAATAGAGAAATAAATAGAGAAATAAATAGAGAAATAAATAGAGAAATAAATAGAGAAATAAATAGAGAAATAAATAGAGAAATAAATAGAGAAATAAATAGAAATAAATAGAAATAAATAGAGAAATAAATAGAGAAATAAATAGAGAAATAAATAGAAATAAATAGAGAAATAAATAGAGAAATAAATAGAGAAATAAATAGAGAAATAAATAGAGAAATAAATAGAGAAATAAATAGAGAAATAAACAGAGAAATAAATAAATAGAGAAATTAATAAAGAAATAAATGGAGAAATAAATAGAGAAATAAATGGAGAAATAAATAGAGAAATAAATAGAGAAATAAATAGAGATATAAATAGAGAATTAAAATGAGAAATAAATATAGAAATAAATAGACAAATATTTGTAGAAATAAATATAGAAAGAAATAGAGAAATAAACAGAGAAATAATTAAATAGATAAATAAATTGAGAAATAAATAGAGAAATAAATGGAGAAATAAATAGAGAAACATTTGTAGAAATAAATAGAGAAATAAATAGAAAAATAAATTGAGAAATAAATAGAGAAATAAATAGAGAAATAAATAGAGAAATAAATAGAGAAATAAATAGAGAAATAAATACAGAAATAAATAGAGAAATAAATAGAGAAATAAATAGAGAAATAAATAGAGAAATAAATAGAGAAATAAATAGAGAAATAAATAGAGAAATAAATAGAGAAATAAATAGAGAAATAAATAGAGAAATAAATAGAGAAATAAATAGAGAAATAAATAGAGAAATAAATAGAGAAATAAATAGAGAAATAAATAGAGAAATAAATAGAGAAATAAATAGAGAAATAAATAGAGAAATAAATAGAGAAATAAATAGAGAAATAAATAGAGAAATAAATAGAGAAATAAATAGAGAAATAAATAGAGAAATAAATAGAGAAATAAATAGAGAAATAAATAGAGAAATAAATAGAGAAATAAATAGAGAAATAAATAGAGAAATAAATAGAGAAATAAATAGAGAAATAAAGGAGAAATAAATATAGAAATAAATAGCGAAATAAATAGAGAAATAAATAGAGAAATTAAAAGAGAAATAAATAGAAAAATAAATAGAGAAATAAATGGTGAAATAAATAGCGAAATAAATAGAGAAATAAATTGCGAAATAAAAAGAGAAATAAATAGAGATAAAAAGAGAAATAAAATAGAGAAATAAATTGACAAATAAATTGCAAAATAAATAGAGAAATAAAAACAGAAATAAATTAAGAAATAAATAGAGAAATAAATACAGAAATAAATACAGAAATAAATAGAAAAATAAATACAGAAATAAATAGAGAAATAAATAGAGAAATAAATATTGAATATAATAACGAAATAAATAGCGAAATAAATAGAGAAATAAATTGCGAAATAAATAGAGAAATAAATAGAGAAATAATCAGAGAAATAGAGAAATAAAAAGAGAAATAAATATAGAAATAAATAGAGAAATAAATAGAGAAATAAAAATAGAAATAAATAGAGAAATAAATAGGGAAATAAATTGCGAAATAAAGAGAGAAATAAAAAGAGAAATAAATATAGAAATAAATAGCGAAATAAATAGAGAAATAAATAGAGAAATACTGCGGTCATTAGTAGTACCCCTGTTTTGAGTATCAACACCTACAAAACACAGCCAATGAGGTGCTGTGGCCCTTCAACTTGCGTGTAACATCAAAGATCGTATATACCAAAATGGCTCACTCGGTCGCATTTGGCGATGACAAGCCCAGAGTACTTTCCTTAAGCCCCGGTCACAGTGCACTTGCGGATGCAAAGAGGATGTAAAACGTAAAAATAATCTTGCCATCCGTTGGAAACCGCTATGCATCCGTTGTGTACTCATTGCATTCGTGTTTCATACGCCCTATCCATTGAGCATCCGTCCACTGTGATTTCATCAGAGCAAAATGTTTTGAGCTGCACAAAACCTTTAGAACGGATGAAGGTACGATGTAAATCCGCGACACATACGAGCAGCAAACGTACTATGTTCGTAAACATCCGTTAAACGTCCGTTGTATCCTCTCTGTATCCTCTGGGGATCCTCGCGACTCGCATCCGCTGCAGGTGAAAACGGAAAGAGAAAGGAAAGATAAGGTACATGGAACGTCTATACATTGTTAGTAGCACGGAAATAGAAAGGATATAAGCGTATGCATCTCGTATATAAAGTATTCTAAACAGACACAACGTTTGTATCTGGGATGTATCTCGTATATTTAGGATGTCCAGAGTATGTAGAAGGACAATTTGCGGACTCCCGATATTTTGTATAAAATGGAGGAGAAAATCATCTGGATCTCAGTATGGGTCGGGCAGCTGTGGTGTACAGACCTCATCACCCTCGGTCTTGGTCTTCAGCATCATCAATTGTTCTCCACCATGGATGATTAAAGAGTCCATCTGATAGCTGCGCTCATTCAACAGCAGAACCACAACCTGTTCAGACTGTCTCAAGTTTTAGACAGAAGGAGAAGGAGAAGAAGAAGACGTCAAAAAGCTGTGTGGGTCCGAGGATGGATCGAGAGAAGAATGGAGTTTGTACTGTATAACCAGTTGATGGTGGAGTTGAGGAATGAAGACCCTCGTGCATTCCATCACTTCATGAGGATGCCACCAGCCATGTTTGACGAACTTGTAGAGCGTCTGAGACCCAGGTTGACCAAGCCAAGCATCAACTTCCGTCCCAACCTGGACCCTGGACTGAAGGTGGCACTGACTCTGCGGCACCTAGCCTCTGGAACCACATACAGAAACATGCAGTATGCATGGAGGGTGCCACACAACAGCATCAGCAATGTCGTGAGAGAAGTTGTACAGGCCATCATTGAAGAATACGCGCACGAGCTCCTCGGATGCCCCACCACTGAACAAGGCTGGAGACAACTTGCAGAAGATTGGTATCTGAGGTGGAATTTTCCCCACACCGTTGGAGCCATAGATGGAAAGCACGTGGCCTGCAAAGCACCAGCCAACTCAGGGTCCACCTATTACAACACTTTATTAAGTAAACAAAACATTTCTAAAAGTAAACAATGCCGGTTATTATATTCTTTCAAAGTGTGTACCAACACTAAACAAAACATTTTTAAATGTAAACAATGCTGTTTATTATACCGTAGGGCCCTACCAGATAAAACATATATATATATATATATATATATATATA
>JAWQFJ010002701.1:134599-135898 GCA_034096865.1 Theodoxus fluviatilis | reverse complement strand
AAATTCAGGCCAGCCTATCAACCCTTTTCTTTTCTTTTCATGTGACCACTACCACAACCTATTTTTGAGTGCCTTCTCTGTGTGAAACCTATCGGCCTGCCTTATAGAACTGTCTGCTCACTGACTCATTTCCCATTGTGTGTTGCAGACTATGAAACCAGCTCAGATGCAGATGCGGAGCCTGAAGAGCAGGAGAAGCCAGCCGTGCTGAAAATCTGGGACCTTCCATCTGATATCTGTGAGGATGAAATTATGTTTCACTTCGAAAATCGACGAAAGAAGGGGGGTGGACCCATCAAGGAGCTCAAGCTGAACCTGCAAAGGCGGGAGGCCATCATCTCTTTTGAAGATGTGGATGGTATGTATCACTTGCCCAAATGACCTGGTGTTCAAGTGTGAACTAGTATGAGGTCCAGACGGGAGGCCATCATCTCTTTTGAAGATGTGGATGGTATGTATCACTTGCCCAAATGACCTGGTGTTCAAATGTGAACTAGTATGAGGTCCAGAAATACGTTATACGTTTGCTGCATAAAAGCAATACCTTTACCTTCACATTGTTTATTCATAATTGTCTCTCTCATTCCTTTGCATGACTGTAGTGGTGGAAACTGCCTGCTATGCATTGAACTGTCATAGGGGAAATCTTACAAGTCTATGTACCGAGCAAGAAAGGAGTAGAAGGAATTTCTTTAAGGTAGAAGATCAAACTTTTTGTTTGTTTGTAAGGAAATAATAGAATTCTAAATCAAAATCAAGTTTGCAGATACTTATTGTTGTTTTGTTGTGGGCTTGAAAACATGGCTGCTAGGAAAAGATCACCTTCAGAGTTTTGATGAGGAACTGGAATGGCAGTCATAGACAGGAAACATATTTACACAATAGCACTTACATCAAACACAAATAACAGTGCAGAATGAATACCAGGAAAAACAAAGTTTAGCAATGGAAAAAAAACTGTGGAAAGTGCCTTCATAATAAGACATAGCATGCATAACATCAAAGACATGAAAAAGTCTTGCACACAGGTCACATTTTAATGTTACTGCCTAATGAATTGCACATCTTTAAAATTTCACTTGACAAAAACAGTCCATCATGAATTTTCAGATGCATTGATAGAATAGTTAAAAACAATTTTATAGTATTAGTTTCTGATGCATATATATTGTAGTCCAGAAAGGAATGGTCACAAACTAATTATAAATATATGATTATGAAAATAATAATATAAAATTATGTTTTCATAACTGCTTGCTGTGAAGAGTATATGTGGGAAAAGGGAGGTAACTCTAATAA
>JAWQFJ010002701.1:124599-132099 GCA_034096865.1 Theodoxus fluviatilis | reverse complement strand
AACATCTGTACATGAATATATAGCAGAGAAAAATATGTCCTCTAAAGGCTCTAGAACAGGAAAAGCAGTTTTAGAAATATGAAGAAAACAATTGGAGCAAAGATTTGAAATCAGCACATCGCATTAAGAGATTTGGACTATATAGATTGACATTTTTTTAATATAATTTTTTATTCACGATTCACAATTCACAATTTCTGGACTGATCAGTTACATCCCATAGTTGAAGAATTGGCATAATGTGTCATATGTTGACTGAAGGCTCCAGAACAGTTAAAGTCACAAACAGAATCCAGGCACAGATTTGGAATCGGTGCATCTCACAAATGATTTTAGGTTATTTCAATGACATTTCTTTTTAGAGCATTAACAAAATTGTAAGCAGAAAATGTATGTGTTGTTGTTATGACAGCAACATTATTTCCTTATTCATGGAGCAATCAGATTGATGTCCCTTATAACAGTGGAATGATGCAAGACTTTTATTGCAAGGCCGATGGCCCGTAGCAATGGTGAGAGAGAGAGAGAGAGAGAGAGAGAGAGAGGGAGAGGGAGGGAGGGAGGGAGGGAGGGAGGGAGGGAGGGAGGGAGGGAGGGAGGGAGGGAGGGAGCATACATGCACATATATGTACACAGCCCAAAGTGTATGTCATGCAAATAGTTTATGCATGTTTTGGTTAGCTAGCATATGCTGCTGTTTCAGTTGCTGCAAACTTCCTGAGTAATAAACACATACTGGGTGGTAAGGTTGTGTCAGTGAAGCCGTGGGTCCCTCCAAAACCAGTCCCCATGTACCCGGATCGACTCATGATCTCTGGAGTGAAAGAAACCACCACTGTGGACTGCTTGACCAATTTCCTTGAGGCCAAGATTAACTGTGAGCCCAAGGAGTTCATCTGCGGAGACGAGCCTGGTGTCTTCATGGTTGTCTTCGAGGAAAACCCAGGTAAGTTGGCAGCCTTTAATAATCACACCATCTGAACTTTTAAAAGATGTGTCCACTCAACAGTAGTGTATGTCTTTATCATCTTTATCCCTATATGTATGTGCTGTGTCATAATGGATTGTGCGCCATTGTGTTCAGAGTGTACTTACTGGAATAGAAGCAAGCACTGTAAGACACTGAAAATAGGCACAGCAATGTTGGAATTGATACAGAGTAGTCCAGGAAATGACTCAGATCTGAGATACATGATAATGCAGAAAATACATGATTGATTTGCATTTGGTGGATGGTGAATATGTTCTAAGTTTAGCACTTGAATTTACCCTATTCTTTGCCCATAGAAAATCAATTCTTCGATTTTCCAACATGTATGTGGGAAGGGGTGGAAGTGGGGTTATGCATTTTTATTATTTTCAAACCTGTAAATGTTTTCATGTCCGTTTACGTATGCATGCAGCAAAATTGTCAAAAATCTCATATCCATTTGGATCAAAAGAAACATTTCCATTCCCCTCAAATATTTACTTGCTGTTAGATATGGCAGCAACAAAATGAAATGATATTGTGTCAAGGAATTATGATGCAATTGCTAAAGTCACTGGTATTTGTATTTTTCTCCTGGCTTGGAGGTCTAATGACATTGATTGACTTGTCTTTTTAGACATAGAGAAACTTCAGGAAATCTGCCAGAAAAGACCATTGGAGGGAGCGTTGCTGACAGTTTCACCAGTTCCTGTCTCACGCACTGTCAAAGTGAAAAACCTGAAGAATACCACCACACATGACTCCTTGGAACTCTACTTTGAGAGCAAGAGGTCATGTGGTGGTGAAGTGGCCACTGTAGAGCTGATCTCCGATGAAGGCACTGGTCTTGTCACCTTCATGGAACCAGATGGTGAGTTTGAAAACGGTTATAGGATTGTGGGGTAGGGTGGGGGTGGTAGAATTTGTTATGCTAATATATTTCCTCCTTCGCTTTCTCCACCTCCATTTGCTCCTCTTCTACCTATTCCTCTTCTTCCTCCTCCTGTTTCTCCTGCTCGTGCTTCTTCTCTTTCTGCATCTTCTCTTCCTTCTGCTCCTCCTGCTGCTGCCACTGCTCCTCTTGCTGCTGCTGCTCCTCCTCTGCCTCCTCCTCCTTTGCCTTCTCCTCCTCCTCTTGCTATTCCTCCTCCTGTTACTCCTGCTCCTGCTGTTCCTTATCTTGCTGCTGCATGATGATACTGCATGCTCCTGCTTCTGTTGCTGATGGTCTTCCTCCTCAATCTCCTCCCCCTTCTGCTGCTCCTCCTTCCTCTTCTTCTGGTCCTGGTCCTCCTCCTCCTCTTCCTGGTCCTCCTCCTCCTCCTGGTCCTCCTCTTCTTCCTGGTCCTCCTCCTCCTCCTCCTGGTCCTCCTCCTCCTCCTAGTCCTCCTCCTGGTCCTCCTCCTGGTCCTCCTCCTGGTCCTCCTCCTGGTCCTCCTCCTGGTCCTCCTCCTCCTCCTGGTCCTCCTCCTCCTGGTCCTCCTCCTCCTGGTTCTCCTCCTCCTGGTACCTGTCCTCCTCCTCCTCCTGGTACCTCTCCTGCTCCTGCTCCTGCTCTGCTCCTCCTCCTCCTGCTTCTCCTCCTGTTCCTGCTGCTCCTCCTCCTCCTCCTCCTCCTCCTCCTCCTCCTCCTCCTCCTCCTCCTCCTCCTCCTCCTCCTCCTCCTCCTCCTCCTCCTCCCCCTCCCTCTCCCCCTCCCCCCCCCCCACCCCCCTCCTCTTCCTCCTTCCCCTCTTTGTGTGCCTACCAATCATAGCCCTTGCATTGATCATTCTTGTTGCAGTGGCACTGCGGGTGTGTGCCATGAAGGACCACAAGCTGGATGGAGCCAGACTGGAGGTTTCCCTCCACCACGAGTGTCTGGGACCTGGAGGTGGCAGCCATCCTGAAGACTTCAAGCTGCCAGCACCCATGGAGCTGAGGCATCTAGACAAGTACAAGCTGATGTACCTGAGAGGGACCACGGAACTTCTCCGGGCTCTGGAGAAGGAGCTGCAGGAGGCCTATGTCCGTGCCTGCTGGCCCAAGAAGAAGACAGGAACCACAGTTCGTCTGGAGTGCACTCTGACCCCTGAGGTCCAAGGTGCCAGAAGATTGCTCACCACCTGGGCCAAACATGCCCAGGCCATTTTCCAGAGGTACACGGAGGATCTCATCAAACTGAAAAAGAAGGAGGTATGCCATGATCTGATCGGGTGTCTTTATTTTGAAGGTTGCATTAGTGCTTACCTTTTTCCAGGAAATCTGAAACATTCCACAATGATAATTTTGACCTCCTCACATAACACAATATTTGCTTTAAATGAAAGATAATTCACATGGGTAAAAAAAAGAAGACAAGGATGAACTTTGTATAGAAACAACAGCTTGATCTGTGTAGTCATGTAATGGTATGTCTTGAGACATTTATGTGAATTAGAAGTGCATTTCTCTTTTATCTTCTTGAAGAAAAGACAAACATCTATATCACCAGTGGTACTGCATTGGAAGATCCGTGAGTAGTGATCCTGTTGGTACTAGCTTTTCTGGCAATAATGAGCAGTTAATTCAGCAAAACAAATTGGAAAGCTGTTGCACAATTACAAACAAAAATGACATTTAAAATATACTACAAATCTTATGTTTCTTGACACATTTCCCTCATGGACTTACAGGTACTGGGCGGCCTGTGGGACATGGTGGAAGAAAAACTGACTTCAATCAGTTCCCCAAACCGAGAGGCTTTGACCCTCTTTGTGGAGAAAGACAATGGTTGTCTCATCATGGCTGGCATGGAGGGGCCTGTGAATTCCATCTATGCCGAGCTGGAAAAGGTTATATTCACCATTGAGAAACGCCTGGAGGAAGAAAAGACAGTGATTGAAGAAACCATAGACAAGTTGAAACCCTACCAGTTGCAGCTTCTGAGGGCGATCAACTTTCCCAACATGGCAATGAGCAACCACCCAGGTCTCCATGTGCAAGTGACCAACACAGGGATCAAGTTCAAAGGCCAGCACAAACTGGTGAAGAGTGCTGAGGTATGATTCCTACCGGTTTTTAATCACGACTTAACCCTTACCTCAATGTCATCAATAGGACTGATTGCATAACCCTTTCTGAGGGGAAAAGTTCATGACCTCAACCCCAGCCACTTGTATGGGCATGCACAAAACTTTCCTCTATAGAGTGAAAGCAAACAACCTGCTTCAAAACCAATTACAACAGAGGGAAAATTAGACAACTTTATACACAACCCCCCCCCAATCACATGTGACATATGCTGCGACTAGCGGGCTTGGTCCAGACCTGACCATGCGGCTCCTGCTGTAAGGGTTAACTAATATCTGTATCTCAGTAATGGATATTAGATATTTTCATCTGTCCTTTCACCCATCTTTCCTCAAACAAGACAGAGAAAAAGTGTCATGTTTATCATTTCTAAGCACACTTGCCAGTAACATTTGAAAAGACTCATTTTAACATTCATGTCAGTGACTCTGCTGTCATTATTTTGTTTGTTTGTTTCCCTCTTTCTTTTAACAGGTTGAAATGTATGAGAAAGTGAGTGGTGCCTCCAGCCAGAAGCTGGCTCACTTCTCTCCCAGCCAACTAGCACTGCTGAAGAACACAGAGATGAAAACATACCTGGTGGAGAAGCTCAGGGCAGACAAGGTGGTGGGAGTGTGGGATGTGCAGGACAAGATCTTGATGATCCATGCCTGCACTGACAAGGAGGCTGTCATGGCAGCTGACATTGTCAAGCAGTCCTTGGTGGAGTTTAAAGAAGATCTAGAGCAGGTAGGCCTTTGGAGACCAGTAGTGGTTTTTCATGCACCAGCAGAAGGCAGAAGTAAAGGTACTCATTTTGATATTGCCACTTTCCATCCATTGATGGATGTTCAAACCGCACACTTGCACCCCCTGGAATAGAATGACAACGGAAGCTACCAAGGAGTACTATATCAGTAAGGATGTGACGTCACCCTTTGTCGGGACAGATGGCTTCTGTTCTTCTCTGGATGTCGGCAAGGTCATGGCCGAGTTCAGAATTCAGTTAGTGCATTTGAGTTGACTGCTTCTAGGACAGGGTGTCTAGGGTATGGCCCAGGGGTCTTGAGGGGTTTGTTTGGACATGCGTAGTCGTTCTTAGTATCCCAGGAGGCAATGGGATGGACTACGTCATGGAACTTCCGCGCATTAGCAATGCGGGGAGTTTAACTCATTGCTTACGCAGGGATAGCATTAGGAATTTTACCTCTGTAAGCAGTGTTTTTTTAAGTTTTCAAAAATTCACACAAAATCCAAATTTTGAATAACTGTTTAGTGGTTGGTACCAAAGAAAGAAAATCATTTGCACTTTCCAGCTGAAGTGCTGGATAGTTACAATATGCAGTAAGAAAATTGGGGAAAATTATTTTTAAACACCAGGTACATGCAATTTTGATTTTCTTTTTTTTTTACACCTAATGTATTGTACTAATAGTCAAGAGATAGATTTTGCACAACAGTTCTGACATCAGTATTTCCACATCAAACTATATTGATGAATGATTGACTACAGGATTAAAAAAATGCTTGAAAATGATTTTTTTTGCAAGTCAGAGAGGTGAAATCAGAAAATATACACTTACTCACTGCAATCTGTCTCTGTCTGAATAGAAGAAAATCTCAGAATGGCCTTCTGAGAGAAAGAAGGCGCCCTACTTGGCATAGTCATCTTTTGTGTGGTACAGTTCATTGGAGGAGTAGAGAAGGTTTTCGGCATCCTCTGCATCCGAATCGATGTCTGTGTCTGCTGTAAACACCGTTTCTATCTCTTCCTCTCTCTCTGACGGTGACGGCGTCTTCGCTGTCACTTAGTGTCAGTCACGAAGTCGATTCATTTCGCCTTCGCTGCAGCCACCGCTTCATTCTCGTTGACTGGGACTATTTCCGCATCAGAATCATAAAGATCTTCTTCAGAAGTCCAATATCCACCTAGATCTTCAGTATCAGACCCTTCTTCCATCCACACTTCTAATACTTCATTTTCATCACCGCTCGATCTCCTTCAACAACGCGACGCCATGTCGAAGCGCGGAAACACGATGGTGGGTGAGCATAGATACTACTAAATGTAGCTTTCTCACGGGGACTATACTAAAGAAAAGGTAACTCCAGCGAACACAGATTGGTTACAGCATAAAGTGCTGTACGATTTACTTCCCTTGAAACAGCCACGGAGATAGGAAAATTTCATTACGGCGACCGCAAACACGTAGTTGAGCTGCGTAGCCAAAGGGTGTTGGCGTCATCGCAACCACGTGGTTGAGCTGCGTAAGCAATGGGTTAACTTCACTTGTGTTTCTACCACCGTCAGGACAAGTCACTTCGCATTTTCCTCCGGTGTCCCACGCCAGGGATAGCCGGAGGGGGCGAGCGGAGTTAAAGGCTTAGGAGGAAGTATCCTAGTCTGAATAGGACTCTTAGTGAGTCATGCTACAGCAAGGACTGTCTGCAAGAAAAGACTTGTGTTCAACCACGGTGCTGGACAAGTCACTTCGCATTTTCCTCCGGTGTCCCCCACGCCAGGGATAGCCGGGAAGGAGAGTCGACTAGCTGTGAGAACAGCTCGGCATACAGCTCGGATCGTCTATGCCAAGCGTCCGGAGCCTGATGCCTGGAGCCACTGGGCTCTACCTGGACACGGCTCACAAGGAGCCGATGGAGGCGAGTTCTATCTGCTGGCCCTCCTAGATCGGCTTCGCCAGGGATCTGTGGAGGCGGGTCGAGTCAGAGCCACCTCGACCCGGGGGTGCCTTTCCAGGAGGTCACCCAGGGGCAGATACCTGCAGTATCCTCGAGTTGCCTACGCCAAGGAACCGAGGGGAAGGCTTAGGGGGGCGGCTCTTGCCTTGCCGGCTTCTGACTCTCTGCCGAGTCATACTGCAGGGGAGGGATTACAGTCGTCTGCAGGCGAGATGTCCCAACCGTCTTCCATGGATACGGAGATCAACCACGCTTCTCTTCTCGCCAAGGAGAGGCTTTCCCTTCTTCAATGGTCTACTGAGATCAACCACGCTTCTTTTCCCACCGAGGAGAGGCACACTACTCAACGGTCTGCTTTGGGACCGAAAGCGCGTAGTTTTGGATTTGTGAAGAAAAGTTCAACATGATGAAAGTTTCAATCTTTGTCATTTGGAATTTAGTAGAGTTCGGAATTCATCGTATGAGGGCACGACTGTCCCTTTTAGAGAGCGGAGTTTTGGCGTCTTAGAATTTCGATGAATGAGACCACGGTCAGTCTCTTTTTAGAGCGAGTCTTTGATCTGGAGAGAGTGGCGTTGTTTCGGATCTCTGATCTTTTGCACTCCGACACAGGTGAGCGGAGTTAGGATGAAAGAGAGATGGCGTTCTCTCTGATTCGTTGATCTGTTGCACTCTGACACAGGTGAGCAAAGTTAGGATGAAAGAGAGATGGCGTTCTCTCTGATTCGTTGATCTGTTGTACTCTGACCCAGGAGGGGCGGAGCTTAAGTGTCGGTCTTTCCTAGGCATGTAGGTGGAAG
>JAWQFJ010002701.1:119849-124577 GCA_034096865.1 Theodoxus fluviatilis | reverse complement strand
GTGCATCCCCTGGAATAGAGTGACTCCTTGGAAGCTACATAAACATCATCTGCTTACATATTTAGAGAAGGAATAAGAATCTGCACTGTCTGAAGTCATTGTTGAAGGTCTTTCAAGACAAGTCTGAGATTCAATCCATTCATTAAGTCTAGGAATTCACACAACCCAAAATTGTATATTATCTTTAACAATGTCATGGCAAGATGGCATCACTCCCATGCTGCTAGTGTTGCATGCTTGTGTTCCTGATTGTAGCAAGTTGAAAAGTTGGCCTTTGCATGGACATTTTTATTTGTGTTTCCAGGAAGCTAAAGCTGTGCTGAAATCACCAGAATGGCGTGATCTCATCAAACAACTGCATGCCGGTAGCCCCGGAGTTCTGAAAGTTGTGGAAGCTGTTGATGGCAGCCATGTTCAGATCACATCGAATGACGTGGTGTCGCATGCTGCAAAGGAGACAGTTGTCAACTTTCTGCGAGAGAATGCCATCTTCACCAAAAAGATTGCCTTTCCTCGTGGTCGGCAGAAGTTCCTGCAGATTCACAGAAAGGATGACCTGAACAACATCGCTGCTGTCAACAAAGCCTACAAAGTAAGTGTTTGTGGTTAACTCAAGTGAGACTAACAACATCTGCAAAGTTAATGTTCATGATTAAATCACCAAGTCTGGAGACACTTTTTTGGGGTAGCTTTACACTGCTGTTGCAGTTGTGTTTGTTGAAATGTTGCATCTTGCAATTATTGTATTTGGAAAAAAAGAGACTATAACCAAGTAAACACTCAAAGGAATTTAGTCATTAAGACTAATGCAGTTGAAGTATTGATATACTAAAGGACCAATTTACTCAACCTGGAATATCGGAAGACCAAGAATGAATAGAGAACACATCACATGTGTTGTCTCTGAGGAAAAGATGTGAGATGCTGATCCATTTATCACTGTCAGCAACATACATTGAGCACATATGAGATCATTGTGCAGATAAATCAGTGGATTGCACCATGGCTGGTTTCAGGTCAGAATAGTCTGGGCAGAAATGTCGACGCAGTTCACAGTGACGGGCACCAAGGATGGAGTGCAGAGAGCCATGGATCGACTCAGATCTCTGGCTGGCAGCGTTTGCTACAAGGATATCACCCTGAAACGCCCTGGAGTGCAGAGACTGATACAGTCAGACAAAGGCAAAGATCTGCTGGGTCACATTGAAAGAAGTTGCAGGTATGGCTCGAAGATCTTTAATCAGCAGTTATAAATGACCCGAATGTGTACAAGGGGTCATGCTAATTAAAACATGGCATTACCTGTGAACAAGTGAAGGCTGCTCACATACGGCATCAGCCATATTAGAGGTTGTGTTTTATTTTTTGTATTATCACATAAACTCCAAATCAACCTCATTATGTGCCGAATTATTTCATTCTTTTAGTGACCTATTGTATATTTGCTAGCATACTTTTCATTACACATATCCTTGAAGAATGAAAAAAAAGAATCACTGAATGATTGTGTTCTCAACACACACACACACAAAATCCACCATATGCTTTAGATTGATGACAATTAGATTCTGTACACCTGTGCTAGCCACCATGGACCATTGTACCCATGCTGCTCACCCTCAGAGGGGGCCAGGAGTGAAGTGTGTCACTGAGTTGTGACAATATGAATATGTCTGTACCAAAACAGAGCTTTTCCAGAAAACGGCTTTTGAAGTTTGAGCTGTATTTGGCATGGCATCCCCCTACTTGTAATCAAGCTACATCCATGAAATCTGGCCCAGAGCTAATTCGTATACACATCCTTAAATGGCCGTTGACAATGAGTTAAGCATTTAGATGAGAGAGTACGGCATGTTACCATACCAAATACTTGACCAATCTGTTTGCTAGGGTGACAGAAGTGATGTGATGATGAGGTGGGGTGTTACGCAATCAGACAGGTATTTTCCCACGCTGAAATGGCAGTACCAATCCAATATGGTTCAGCTTTCTAGATCAAACTAAATGACAAAATCACAGGAGTGTTCCCCTTGGATGAATAGCCTATTCAGCTGTATCTTGATTTGAACAGAGTGTCCAAGCAACTCAGTTTGGGAGGACTGGCAGGTGTTCGCATATTTGAAATATTCTGTTTCTGCTTTCAGACAGATGACACTTTCAGTTTTATGAATTGTGCAAGTCTATCATCATCTTTCATAACTAATATTCATGTAGTTTTCAACTTTATAAATACATCTTTGAGTACAAAATTTGGGTGGATCATGCAAGGGCATAGTAAGCTTGCTGACTATAAACCACACAAAACTGCATACATCTTCTATTATTGCTTCAGACTATAAATTATATGAGTGAGTGGTAAATGAGCTGGACTTGCAGTCTTTTGTGGATAGTGGGTGCAGTGTTCAAATCTGCAATGTTCCAGAGTTGCATCCTTGAGCAAGACGCTTAGCTCACATTGTCTCTCCCTACCCAGGGGTAAAACTGGGTACCTGTGAAGGTAGTGTCAGCACACCGTAGTGCAGTTGGTCCTTGTATATTGCCATGAGCCAGTGTTGGGGTTAAAATTGTATTGGAGCCAGTATTGGAGTCGGTGCTGGTACATGGCTGCATGCATCTTATCTGTCTGTCATTGTGTTGTTAGGTGCCAGTGATGGATTGATGAGTGACACAGTGATCAGGAAGTAAAGTGCAAAGTGCTTTGAGACCCAGACATGGGTGTTAGGTTGCACATTAAATTCCCACCTTAACTTTTTAAATACATATTTTAACCTTCTATTCTCCTTGTCAACTAACCTGCTATTCCATCATATTTTCAGCTGTATCATCTTACTGGAGGAAGAGCAGGAAATAGATCAAGAGGAGGAGGAATCTGGAGGATCTGCCGTGCCTAGTGGAATCAACATAAGTGCCGTCTTTCCCCTTCCTCCAAGCAGAAAGCTCTACATCGCCTATGGAGATATCACTGAGATCAGAGCTGATGTCATTGTGAATGCAGCCAATGGACGTATGGATCATTGTGGCGGTCTGGCCAAGGCCATCAGGGATAAAGGTATGTTGCTGTGTGGGTGCCTTTGCAAATTCTGCACTTGGGCTTTGACTTGCAGAGGTTTGGAGTAATGGGGCATAATATGTGAGGAAAATGACAGAAAAAAATGGAGGAATGATGATAGTTCTACTGCTTCCTGTGTTCTGAGTTTTAGCACATTCATCGGACAATGTCTGACAGATTCTGACAATTCTATTTGACATGTATTATGAAAAGTGTCTGATGTTGAAATGCACTCAATATCCTGAAAGTGACAAGGCCTTATTACCTCCGCCAAGGAGGTTATGTTTTTCCCTCGGTTTGTTAATTAATCATTCAGCAAAATAACTCAAAAAGTTCACAACAGATTCTGATGAAACTTGTTGCAAGGCCAGGGTCTCAACCAAGGAAAAAAACCTTTAAACTTTGGAGGTTATCTGCCATACCTTTTGGAATTACAGACATAAAGAGAACATTATCTGTTATGTAGTTTGGGAACTGGAATTATAAGCATAAAGAGATATTGTATTGCACATCATAACATTTATTATGTCAAACTATTGATGATACCAGTGTATGCATTCTGCCCTCAGATATGGCTTTCAGTCAGTAGAATGAACTACATAGTCAGGCCTGACTAGCAGAACATGCTGCCTTTATTGATAGTACAGGCCATGGAAAACAAGTTTTGGCTTCCCTGTGGAGGTATGCATTCTCAGAGTGCTCAGTAATGGAAGATTTGTCAGAATTTGTCAGCTACAACATACACATTTGTTTCTGTTAATGGTCTCATTTAATTGTTGCCTGGCTTTCTTCGCATGGATTTTACTACAGCAATGTCTACCACTAAGTTCACTTGGAGTGCAAGCGCATCATTGAGATTGTTCAATGATGATACAGTGGGACCTGCGAATAGCGACCCTCTAAATAGCGACTAACCTCGCAATAGCGGTTGGTCAGAGCCGGCACGGATCGATTTCTTAAGAAAATTACCTCTAAATAGCGACTAACCTCGCTATTGCGAATAACGACCCCCCCCTTGCCGGTCCCGATCGCTGTTTTTACTTGCGAATAGCGACTCTCTCTTCCCTGGGGCGGCATTTCGCAAAGCGTCTGCAGCGATCGGGCTCCCTCTGAAACCGAGTTGGCAGTGGTGAGTGTGAAGTGTTTTGCTCACTACACACGCGTGCAGTCTATCCTTTCACCTCGGTGTACATTTCGGTTTGAACGCCTTCTCATGTGCGCCCGATGAGTTGAATTTCGAAGAAGGCACAAAGCAAAATGGCTACAAAGAGGAAAGCGCTAACGCTGGAACAGCGGATGGAGGTCTTGAAAAAAATAGACAATGGTATGACCCTACAGGATGTGGCCAAACACTTCGATGTTGGATTGACACAAATCAAATCAGTAAAGAGTAAACGAGAAGAGTTGAAACAGCGATGGGAAGATGGAGGCCGAGCGGACCAGAAGCACACGAAAAGACGAAAGGCAAATCTCGAGGTTCTTAACGCCGATATTGAATGCCTTTAAAAATTGTTTTGTTGCCCTTGCTGTTTGTTTTCTCATGTCTTTTATTTTCTATCTACACATGTGCATGTGTATGTGCTTTGAAATGTGTTTTTGATCATGATTATGGTTGAACCTCCAAATAACACCCTACCTCGAAATAGCACCCCTTTTGGTTTGGTCCCTAGAGGGGTCGC
>JAWQFJ010002701.1:69488-112339 GCA_034096865.1 Theodoxus fluviatilis | reverse complement strand
TTTTTATCTTATTCATGTAAGTAATGATATTCATGACAGTCTAATCTCTGGAAGTAAGAGTGAAAAAATGATGTATTGCATAGGATAAGTTTCATTCAGATCATATCACAAGATTCCATTTTCTTTCATTGCAGTTTATACTCCCTCACTTATTTCCACACAACTAGTGGAGAATGTTCACATGGAATGTACATGCTTCACCACCACTACCACCACCTCCTCCTCCTCCTCCTCCTCCTCCTCCTCCTCCTCCTCCTCCTCCTCCTCCTCCTCCTCCTCCTCCTCCTCCTCCTCCTCCTCCGCCTCCTCCTCCACCTCCACCTCTTCCACTCTCCTCCCTCCTCCCCTCCTCCTCCTCCTCTCCTCCTCCTCTCCTCCTCCTCCCTCCCTCCTCCTCCCTCCTCTCCTCCTCCTCCTCCCCCCCCCCCTCCTCCCCCCCCCCTCCTCCTCCTCCTCCTCCTCCCCCCCCCTCCTCCTCCCCCTCCTCTCCCCCTCCTCTTCCTTCCTTCTTCCTCCTCTTCCCTCCTCCTTCCTCCCTCCTCCTCCCTCCTCCTCCCTCCTCCTCCCTCCCTCCTCCCTCCTCCTCCTCCTCCTCCTCCTCCTCCTCCTCCTCCTCCTCCTCCTCTTCCTCCTCTTCCTCCTCCTCCTCCTCCTCCTCCTGCTCCTCCTCCCTGCCTCCTCCTGCTGCTGCTGCTCCTCCTCCTCCTCTCTCCTCCTCCTCCTCTCTCCTCCTCCTCCTCCTCCTCCCTCCTCCTCCTCCTCCCTCTTCCTTCCTCTCTCCCTCCTCTTCATGCTCCTCCTCCTCCTCCTCCTCCTCCTCCTCCTCCCTCCTTCCTCCTCCCTCCTCCTCCTTCTCTTCTTCCTCCCTCCTTCCTCTTCCTCCTCCTCCTCTTCCTCCTCCTCCTCCTCTTCCTCCTCCCTCTTCCTCCTCCTCCCTCTTCCTCCTCCTCCTCTTCCTCCTCCCTCTTCCTCCTCCTCCTCCTCCCTCTCTCCTCCCTCCTCCTCCCTCTTCCTCCCTCCTCCTCCCTCCTCCTCCCTCCTCCTCCCTCCTCCTCCTTCCTCCTCCTCCTCCTCCTCCTCCTCCTCCTCCCTTCTCCTCCTCCTCCTCCTCCTCCTCCTCCTCCTCCTCCTCCTCCTTCTCCTCCTCCTCCTCCTCCTCCTCCTCCTCCTCCTCCTCCTCCTTCTCCTCCTCCACCTCCACCTCCTCCTCCTCCTCCTCCCTCCTCCTCCTCCTCCTCCTCCTTCTCCTCGTCCTCCTCCTCCTCTTCCTCCTCCTCCTTCCTCCTCCTCCCTCCTCCTCTTCCTCCCTTTCCTCCTCCTGCTGGTTCTCCTGGTCCCTGCTCATCCTCCTCTTTATTGTCATCCTCGTCCTCATCCTCGTCATTTTCGTCTTTGTCCTCCTCGTCATCCTCGACCTCGTACTCCTCCTCCTCCCTCCCCCCTCCTTCTTCTCTTTTTCTTCTCCAGTCTTCCCTTTGTCGGTTTTCTTCAATGACACTTTTCATGCTCTGTCTTGTTACTACTAATTGTTATAGCATGTCCCTTTGCGTCTTACTTGTGTCTCTGTTCTGGGACTTTCTTCATCCGTATTCTGCTTTAATACATTTGCATCATAATGCACTGACTACTGGCTTCACCTCTAATTTTTTCATTGTATTAGTGCATCTGCCTCCTCCTGAATACTTAATATAATTATTTCCTTGACAAATATAATACTGTTGATTTTTCTTGTAGCTGCCTCTCGACAGGGGCAAAAATCAAGACCCAGTGCTTCTGCTGACTACTCATCAGTCATCAAAATCAGCATAGTCAAGGGGGAAATTGCCAAGGAGAGTGTAAGAAATTATTATGTCACTTACCCATAACAATTTGAGGAATATTCCGTACCAAGGATTTAGCCCGTTGGGCTTGCAGTTGCTTGCGGTATTTTGTTGCAACGTTCAAAGTCATACAGATCTTGAGCTAGGTGCTTAACTCACATTGCCTCTCAACATTCAGGAGTAAAACCGGATACCTGTGACGGCAGTGATTATGCACTGTAGTGCAATTAAACCTTTTTTGTGGCCATGAGCCTGCATCGTATGGAAAAGTTCCCCAGGGAGTGGAGTTGTTGCTGGTGCCTGACTGAGTGCATCTTATGTCTGTGTTTGTCGTCTGATGCCAGTGAAGGATTAATCACACAGCCAGTAATCAGGAGGTAATGTGAAAAGCGGTTTGACCCAGACATGGGTGACCGTTCGCTGTTTAAAACCATGCCTTCACCTTCAAAATGCTCTGAAGATATAAAAAATGTTGGTTCGAATTCTTTGTAAAAGTTGTCCAAATTTGCATGAGCCTGAATATTGACCTGGGGTTTCAGTTGTGAGCAGAGTTACTTTTATTGTTTCATATTCTTGAACAGCTAGTTTGGTGGCTTTTGTACTGCATAGATCACTACTGCAGAATGAATGCACATGCATGTGTGCATTCATGTGCATGCGCACACACACATGCACACATACGCACATGTACACACACAATCACACACACTCACATGCATGCACACACACACACACACACACACACACACACACTTGAGCACGCACATTTGTATGGTGGTTCATTGATTTCAATGAAAATGTACATGTTGCCAAGCGTGAGATCACAGGTTAAATGGTCCAAGGACACTTCCCCTTCCATATTTTCTCCCCTCAGCCTCTTCTCCTCTGTCATTTTTGCTCCAGTCATTCCTTCCCTCTCATAATGTTTTCAGTGGTGTCAGTTCGCCTTTGTACATTTCCTCCCCCAAACATGTTCTCCCCAACCCTTCAACCAAAAAGACTATACCATTACAAGTGTAGTTGAATGTGTTTGGAATAGCACAGGATGAAGAAGTTTGACTTCCTCTCTTAGCTAATTGCTGCTTTCTAGGAAGTTTTGGCAATGGCCACATGCACTTGCAAACAGACACACACTGTCTCAGTCACTTACACATTCACACTATGGATATGCACACAAAGCAAGACTTTACTTCCAGTGCAAAACGTTTTATTCGACTTTTATTTATCAAATTTCCCTGATTAAAAACCACTAGGATCTGCAAGTAGGCCTAAGTGCGTGACACTGATAGACACCTAACCATGGTTTAAATCAAATCTGCTGATTTCCTTCTTCATGGTTTTCCCTCACATAGGTGGATGTAATTGTGAATTCAACCTCCAAGGATCTGAACCTGTCACACGGGGCAGTTTCAAAATCCATCCTGGCAGCTGCAGGACCATCCATCCAGCAGGAGTGCAGCCAGAAGCATCCCAGTGGTATTCGAATAGGTGATGTCGTAACCACTGGACCTGGGAACCTGAGGTGCAAAACTATCTTCCACACTTCGATTCCTCAGCATAACCCTGGAGCAGAGAAGGTATGGCATATTTACTTTACAGCATGATAACTTGCAATCTGTTGCCTTGTGCATTTTTACAAGTAAGTTTGATAAATTTCACCCTGAAAAAGTCTTCAAAATTGTCCCCTCAATTTGATTGTACCTCCTCTGTGATTAGCATTCAGAATTTATTTACAATTCATGTGAGAATGAGTGTTTTTAGTTGTTGTGCCTCATACATGTTTTAATATTTGTGGTCAAAGCTTTGGAGTATTTGAAACAGCATGAAATAATGGTAAATCGGCCTTATACCTGTCTAGTCTTGTTTGATGTGCACTTTGTTGCAGATCAATTTACATCACTTTCATTTTATTGCAGTCAGTTTTAATCCATTTCATCACATTTAGCTCACACATATTCAGTTCTGTTCAATTAAGTTTAATTCACTTAAGTTCAGTGCAGCTTATTTCAGTTCATTTTAGTTCATTTTCATTTACTTACTTCAGTTCAGTTATTACAAGTTGAGCCCTCTACATAGTTCAATTGCATTAATTAAAGGTAAATTCAAATTATTTCAGTTCAGTTCAGTTCAGTTCAATTCAAATCAGTTCAATTTAATTCAGTCTAATTCCATTCAGTTCCATTCAATGAAGTCTATTAAATTCATTTTTGTTTCTTTGGTTGATTTAGTGCATTTTAGTGGATCCTTATAGCTAATGTACACAGGATCTGATTTGTTCACGTTTCAGGAAAGTGAACAAAATGCAAACATTTATTTTAACATGATCTACAGTAAATTAAATGGATGTGAATAAAAGAAGAGGGGCCAAAACAAATACACTTGCAAGTAGAGAAAAAAGTATTAAAAACATTAATAATAGCCAAAGAACAAGTTTTCCATCCCACTTCTAAATGCAATGTGCGATGCAGTCATGCATTGTTGAATAGAAAAGTGCACTAAAAACCATATATGCATGAACAATACTAGTGTCTATGGCATAACAGACATAATTGAATGAAAGACAAAACTTAATAACACACCGTAATGCAGCGCAGCATATTAGTGAAGTCAAACATGAACTTAATGGTACAGTCATTAAAAGAAAGAGTCTGGATAGTGAGGAGTTATATGGATGATAGAGTTTTTGCTAGAGCTCATTAAATAGCGTGCACCATCTATAGCTTTCTATTATGTGGTTGTTTGAAGTGATTAAAATCTCTTGATCGATATTCCACAATTCCATTGTCTGGTTTTGTTCTCTTTAGCTGCATCAGTTCCCTACTCATACACTGTGTGTTCATGAAAACATTAAATTGTCTTCCTTGATGGTAACTTTAGGAAGAATACATGTATTTCAAACGTAGTAAACAATGCCATTTTCAACAAGTTTACTGGCCAAGACATTTTCCTTCTGCAACAATGTATCATTTGCATACTTGCTTTTGTGTGAGCCCCCTCCCCCCCCCCCCCCCCAAATTAAATAAGTAAATAAATAAGTAAATAAATAAATGAATGAATGAATGAATGAATGAATGAATGAATGAATGAATGAATAAGATAAATAACAAATACAGTTGTTGTTACAGTAACCAGACCAACCCTTTTTTATTTAAAAAAAACTGCTGACATTGTTTTGTTTGTGTGCAATCCCTTTGAAAACCTGCAGGTGTAACAGACTGAGCATTCCTAAACTGCGGCTCTGCTGTTCTACAAGATAATGTTTCCTAACTCTTCTTTTACCCACAGTGTATTATGCTCTATGGTGAGGAAGGAATTGCATTTTCAGATGAATATTAATTTTTCCAGTAGGTAGAATTGACATGAGACGAGATAGACCTCATAACAGCAGAATGTGGCATTCATTAATTTGTTGAGTTCCCTTAGTTGTGACACAACATTTTAATGTTGTGGTTAACTGATGTCTAGCACATATATCAAGTGACTATTTCATAAGTATTGGTGAAAACTGACGCAATGCTTTTCCGTCCCCTCTGGCGCTACGATGTAGACGTTTTGTTCAATGTTGTTTCCACATGACATCGAATGTCGCAACATGGTTATAAGCTTTGATAATAAATTGAAGTGGAAATTGTTGTTGTTGATGCCGCTGCGGCTGCTGCACTGTTCTCATCATTACTGCTATTGAATAACATCACGACCCACAATTTTTCATCATCATCATCATCGTTATCACCACTACCACCGCCGCCGCCGCCGCCACTACCGTCATTATTGTTGTTGCAGATTGTTCCCAATCACAATTTCAATCTTGTCAAATTCAAATTATCACTATCACTGTCTGCAGTGTTGTTGTCACTTCAATCACATTCTGCCTCCTCCTCCCTCCCGCCCTCCCCTCCCCTCCCCTCCCCTCCCCTCCCCTCCCCTCCCTGTCAACGCCCTCGTCGTTGTAGTCATCATTATCATCATCATCGTCATCGTCATTGCAATCAATTTGCGTACTTCTAGCTGCTGGGAAAACTGTTGAAGAACATCCTACAGGAGGCCACTAACAGTGACCACAGAAGCCTTGCACTCCCAGCCATGGGAACGGGACAGCTGAACTACCCTCGAGACGTTGTGGCCAAATGCTTCTTTGAGACCATCTCCAAATTTGGCAAGAAAAATTCAAAGACCAGTCTCACTGATGTCAGAATCGTCCTGTACCACGGCGATGTACCTACCATCAAGGTGAGTTGGGTTGGCATGTGGATTTTCCATTTGGAATGGAATCGGTATAATTTTCATAAAGGAAGACTGAGAGAATCTTTTACATGAATGAATGGATGGATGGATGGATGGGTGGGTGGATGGATGGATGGATGGATGAGTGTGTGTGTACATGCCTCATTTATCATACTAAGAAACTTCATATTATTTGCCTGTTTCTTGTATCAGGCCTTCGAGGCAGTGCAGAAGGGGACCACTGGACAGGGCGATCGGAGTGGCAGAAGGTTCAGCACAGGAGCGGCCACTGCTGGAGGAGGTGGTGAGCTTTTTGACATTTTGGGGCCATGTGTTCTTTTCAATCTCCTTTACATGCTGATCTGTTCTTAAATCTTCATGCAACTTAAGTGTTACACATGTTAAACGTAATTGTCTCCACGTTCATGCTCAAAGCCAAAAATGTGTCACAGTAATCGTATATGACTTTACCATAATAATTTATCATGAATGTGAATGTCCTCACAACTGCATCTTGACATATCATTAATCTTTTAAAATGTATGCACTAGTGTAACAAAGAGATGAAGCACTCAACCTGACTTTCATAAGCTAGAAACCGGGGTCACTATGGTATCCCTCCCGCAACTGAATTATAAGGTTCATCTGCTTATTACCTCAACTCACAGGTCATCCTACTTGGTGCTTAGACAATCTACCTGCCCACCTGCCTGCAGCCTTTTGATTTACTTGCATTCCTTTGCCTTCACAGCTGTTCCATCGGGTGGAGAGGGCGAGTTCAAGGTTGGCAACTTCCAAGTGACTGTGAAGCAGGGGGACATCACCAGAGAGAAAGTGGATGCCATTGTCAACAGCACCAATGATAATCTCGACCTCAGGAGAGGTGCGCACCCACTTTCATACTTGTCTCCTCGACATTGTATTTCATGTGAGTTTTGCTCATTTGGGGAAAATGAGTGATTTTAAAAATTCCTTCATCAGCAGTCTAACTGTCTTGTCATTTCAGGTGCTGTGTCCCAGACCATACTGAGGGCATCTGGAGGAAGTCTTGTTGATGAGTGCATGGCAAAAGGTGAGTTAAGTATCCAATTTACTGCTCTTGGAGTCGTTCTGACTGTATGCTACTGGCAATCATTATTTGGTGTTTACTGGTCAGTTGATGTATCTTTGGTATTCAGCTGAGCCACAAATGGAACACATTACATGTTTAGCTTTCATGAATGCTAGTCATCATTGTTATTTTATATTTCTAAAGTATACTTCAGCAGGACTTATGTACACAACGATTAAAATGGCTGATTATGTTGAGGACTAACCTGTTGACATGGATGATTTTACACACTCTTTTGTGTGAAAAAATCATGAAACAAGTGAACCAATTTCATGCATATTATTTGACCATCATCATTTCAAGAGATTCAGGCTATTTGCTCCTCAACCTAAATCTGTTAGTATTGACAATTGATTCTGTCATGATTGTTGCCTGTGAAACCCTGCATTTATAATCTTGACTGCTTGACAGACTAGTTACCAGATGCTATTGTCTCCATTAGAAAAAAGTAAAATGTTTTTAAAATGGTTGTAATAATTTAAGCTTTCCAAGATGTTGGTGGATTCGTGTAGGGGTGACTTTTCATCGTAATTACATTAACAACTCTGCACTGACAGCTGGATGTGTTAAACACAAATGTCAATTTTCTTTTTGTCTTGGATTGTGTTTCCCTGGACTCTGAAGTCTCCCTTCTTTGACAGTAAAAGCCATAGCCCAGTGTACAAGCTAGTTTAATCCCATGCCTCACCATTGATCGAAAACTTTGTCAGCTGCGAGAACATTTGTCGAAGGAAACTTCTTAGTGTGTTAACTGTGATCCGCAAGTCATGCTATGAAATGTTAATGTGAGATGAACGAATGTCGGAATGTGGGACAATGTGTTTTCAGCTGCAATTTCCGTATGCATTTCTTGGTTGGGGCAGGTGTTTCTCCCAACAAAAGACGTTTCTAAATTCATTCTTCAAATCTGTCATTTCAGTTTTACGCACTTAAATAAAGTATACTTGCCGTCGCATTGTTAGCTACAATGTTTATTTCAATTTTCATCTTTGTTGTTGCTTGTGTACAGTTTCTTTTTGTATCAAGGACATTTTGATGTTCATTGATAATTTGAAGCAATATCAGAATAGCAAAGACTACTCACATCTTGCCTCTCAGTAGATGTGGGTTTGTTTGTGTTTTGGCTGCAGCCAGCGACATGAAACAACACAAGGTGGCGGCAACGTCAGCCCCTGGGCTTCAGTGCAAAAACATCATCCACATCAGTGGAGAGCACTTCCGAGACGACTGGAAGAAGGCGGTCATCAAGTGCCTGAAGGAGGCAGAGAAGCTGCAGGCCAAGTCCCTCGCTCTGCCTCTCCTGGGAACAGGTGACTTTTGCAGGGGGGTGTTGCTGCTCCAGTCTCCTTTTCTTTACATTGCTGCTGCTCCAGTCTCCCTTCCTTTAACGTTGCTGCTGCTCCAGTCTCCTTTCCTTTAACCCATTTCCGCCGGATGCGACGTACGCGTTACATCTACCTTTACCGCCGGATGCGACGTACACGTCGCATCCTATACTAGCTCTGTAAAACGGATTGAGGCAAGTCAATCTTGTCGGCCTATCAACACCGCAAGGAATTGTGGGATAGCTGCAAATGTCAGTGCGCGCGATGCGAAAATTTCGTCCCGATCGGTGATCTAGAACCAAAGTTATTGATGTTTAAATCTTGTGACATTTCGATTTTTGGAACGTTTTGTCAACATGGCTGACGAAGGATCTGATATGAGTGAGGAAAGTGACATTGAAGTGGATTTAGACCCAGAATCTTCCCAAGTTGGTGACGAACGTGACAGATTAGACATCGAAGTTCGAACAAAGTGGAGGGAGGCGAGTTTTCGGAAAAATAATCGGATGAAGATGTCAGTAAACCCAGAGCAGCAAGTGAGTGGAAGTACGCAGGTTTCACCCAACGCTCTGAAGAAACTTTCAAGCGAACAGGGGCATGCCATATTAGACTCTTTTGGTGTAATTTTGCTTGGACTGGATATTTCATGATTCGTAATTCAAGATCTGTGTGGAATCCTACACCAGAATGTGGATTACTTTGCTTGATTTCTGCATGAAAATGCCAAGGTATGTATATGAATGAGATGTGTTTGCACAAGTTCTAAAGACAACAATTTCACTGACGTCAGGATGTTATATCCTCCAGTCCAGAAAATGAAGAATAATGTTTAGAAATCTCATAAAGGTTCAGAGATGATGCAAAAATGGTTAGTAGTTTTGCCCATGTTAATTATTTTGTCAACTGTGAAAGTTCAATGAAGATAACAATCATATGCTATGCTAGAAAGAGTTTTGTGTCATGTAACAAGATTTTATTTCTCTTTTTAATTATGATACTGTGCAAAGCATTGTTCTTTTTTTGTGAAAGATGATGACATAATAACAAAGCACAATATCTTAGTAACAAATAAGTGGCTAATTGATATATATACATACATTGACCAAAAAATGAGAAAAATGCAAATGTGCAAGTAAAAACGGAGAATGGTAAAAAGCTGATATCACAGCAAGTTTCATTTGATTTTGTGTGAAATACTTTGTAAATCATGGATGTTGCTGTAATTCACTCACATGATTGATAAATGGTTCACATTCTTTTACAGTTAAAACTGTTGCATTTTAATTCATCATTTAATTTACAACAGGTTGTAAAAGTGCAGAGAATTGTCATTTTCCTCTAATTTTTTTTCTTCTTAAAATGGCAAAACAAAAGTATTTGTAAGAGAGGCTAATGCTTGAAATGACTAGAAAGCCAAAAATATAAGCTTTCTTACAGTGTTTGAATCATCAAAATATCTTGTACACAAGCAGAGAAAATAAATTTTGAAACCAGTCACTGGATTTGTTTTTTTTCTCCCAAAAATGCTCAGGAACCAGAGAGCTTTTTTTACAGATAACATTAGGCGGAAATGGGTTAAAGATCTAGGAGAGCACTCAGTCAAAATCATTGAGGGGTTGGCTAAGGTTATACAAAAATCCATCATTGAGTTCATTTGGCTGAAAAAGTAAGTTCCAATAAATTGTTGAAAATCTCACATGGAAAAATCGAAAAACAGGAAGTGACTTCACAGAGACTCCAGTTGTTTCAACCAAAGACACTACATGTAACTTTGCTGCTGCTCCAGTCTCCTTTCCTTTAACATTGCTGCTACTCCAGTCTCCCTTTAACATTGCTGCTACTCCAGTCTCCCTTTAACGTT
Organism: Theodoxus fluviatilis; assembly: GCA_034096865.1. NCBI lineage: Eukaryota > Metazoa > Mollusca > Gastropoda > Cycloneritida > Neritidae > Theodoxus > Theodoxus fluviatilis. Next base: position 101,998 of record JAWQFJ010002701.1, on the reverse strand, counting down.
GCTGCTGCTCCAGTCTCCTTTCCTTTAACGTTGGTGCTGCTCCAGTCTCCTTTCCTTTAACGTTGCTGCTGCTCCAGTCTCCTTTCCTTTAACATTGCTGCTGCTCCAGTCTCCTTCCCTTTAACAGTGGTGCTGCTCCAGTCTCCTTACCTTTAACGTTGGTGCTGCTCCAGTCTCCTTTCCTTTAACATTGCTGCTACTCCAGTCTCCCTTTAACATTGCTGCTACTCCAGTCTCCCTTTAACGTTGGTGCTGCTCCAGTCTCCTTTCCTTTAACATTGCTGCTACTCCAGTCTCCCTTTAACATTGCTGCTACTCCAGTCTCCCTTTAACGTTGGTGCTGCTCCAGTCTCCCTTTAACATTGCTGCTACTCCAGTCTCCCTTTAACATTGCTGCTACTCCAGTCTCCCTTTAACGTTGCTGCTGCTCCAGTCTCCTTTCCTTTAACGTTGGTGCTGCTCCAGTCTCCTTTCCTTTAACGTTGCTGCTACTCCAGTCTCCCTTTAACGTTGCTGCTGCTCCAGTCTCCTTTTCTTTAACGTTGCTGCTGCTCCAGTCTCCTTTCCTTTAACGTTGCTGCTGCTCCAGTCTCCTTTCCTTTAACGTTGGTGCTGCTCCAGTCTCCTTACCTTTAACGTTGGTGCTGCTCCAGTCTCCTTTCCTTTAACATTGCTGCTACTCCAGTCTCCCTTTAACATTGCTGCTACTCCAGTCTCCCTTTAACGTTGGTGCTGCTCCAGTCTCCTTTCCTTTAACATTGCTGCTACTCCAGTCTCCCTTTAACATTGCTGCTACTCCAGTCTCCCTTTAACGTTGGTGCTGCTCCAGTCTCCCTTTAACATTGCTGCTACTCCAGTCTCCCTTTAACATTGCTGCTACTCCAGTCTCCCTTTAACGTTGGTGCTGCTCCAGTCTCCTTTCCTTTAACATTGCTGCTACTCCAGTCTCCCTTTAACATTGCTGCTACTCCAGTCTCCCTTTAACGTTGCTGCTGCTCCAGTCTCTTTTCCTTTAACGTTGCTGCTGCTCCAGTCTCCCTTTAACATTGCTGCTGCTCCAGTCTCCCTTTAACGTTGCTGCTGCTCCAGTCTCCTTTCCTTTAACATTGCTGCTACTCCAGTCTCCCTTTAAAGTTGCTGCTACTCCAGTCTCCCTTTAACGTTGGTGCTGCTCCAGTCTCCCTTTAACATTGCTGCTACTCCAGTCTCCCTTTAACATTGCTGCTACTCCAGTCTCCCTTTAACGTTGCTGCTGCTCCAGTCTCCTTTCCTTTAACGTTGATGCTCCTCCAGTCTCCTTTCCTTTAACGTTGCTGCTACTCCAGTCTCCCTTTAACGTTGCTGCTGCTCCAGTCTCCTTTCCTTTAACGTTGCTGCTGCTCCAGTCTCCTTTCCTTTAACGTTGCTGCTGCTCCAGTCTCCTTTCCTTTAACGTTGCTGCTGCTCCAGTCTCCTTTCCTTTAACCTTGGTGCTGCTCCAGTCTCCTTACCTTTAACGTTGGTGCTGCTCCAGTCTCCTTTCCTTTAACATTGCTGCTACTCCAGTCTCCATTCCTTTAACATTGCTGCTACTCCAGTCTCCCTTTAACGTTGCTGCTGCTCCAGTCTCCTTTCCTTTAACATTGCTGCTACTCCAGTCTCCCTTTAACATTGCATCTACTCCAGTCTCCCTTTAACGTTGGTGCTGCTCCAGTCTCCCTTTAACATTGCTGCTACTCCAGTCTCCCTTTAACATTGCTGCTACTCCAGTCTCCCTTTAACGTTGTTGCTGCTCCAGTCTCCTTTCCTTTAACATTGCTGCTACTCCAGTCTCCCTTTAACATTGCTGCTACTCCAGTCTCCCTTTAACGTTGCTGCTGCTCCAGTCTCTTTTCCTTTAACGTTGCTGCTGCTCCAGTCTCCCTTTAACATTGCTGCTACTCCAGTCTCCCTTTAACGTTGGTGCTGCTCCAGTCTCCTTTCCTGTAACGTTGCTGCTGCTCCAGTCTCTTTTCCTTTAACGTTGCTGCTGCTCCAGTCTCCCTTTAACGTTGGTGCTGCTCCAGTCTCCTTTCCTTTAACTTTGCTGCTGCTCCAGTCTCCTTTTCTTTAACATTGCTGCTGCTCTAGTCTCCCTTTAACGTTGCTGCTGCTCCAATCTCTTTTCCTTTAACGTTGGAGCTGCTCCATTCCCCCTTTAATGTTGCTGCTCCTTCAGTCTCGCTTCCTTTAACGTTGCTGCTGCTCTAGTCTCCTTTCCTTTAACGTTGCTGCTGCTCCAGTCTCCTTTCCTTTAACGTTGGTGCTGCTCCAGTCTCCTTTCCTTTAACGTTGCTGCTGCTCCAGTCTGCTTTCCTTTAACGTTGCAGCTGCTCCAGTCTCCTTCCCTTTAACGTTGGTGCTGCTCCAGTCTCCTTTCCTTTAACGTTGCTGCTGCTCCAGTCTCCTTTCCTTTAACGTTGCTGCTGCTCCAGTCTCCTTTCCTTTAACGTTGGTGCTGCTCCAGTCTCCTTTCCTTTAACGTTGCTGCTGCTCCAGTCTCCTTTCCTTTAACGTTGGTGCTGCTCCAGTCTCCTTTCCTTTAACGTTGCTGCTGCTCCAGTCTGCTTTCCTTTAACGTTGCTGCTGCTCCAGTCTCCTTCCCTTTAACGTTGGTGCTGCTCCAGTCTCCTTTCCTTTAACGTTGCTGCTGCTCCAGTCTCCTTTCCTTTAACGTTGGTGCTGCTCCAGTCTCCTTTCCTTTAACGTTGCTGCTGCTCCAGTCTCCTTTCCTTTAACGTTGGTGCTGCTCCAGTCTCCTTTCCTTTAACGTTGCTGCTGCTCCAGTCTGCTTTCCTTTAACGTTGCTGCTGCTCCAGTCTCCTTCCCTTTAACGTTGGTGCTGCTCCAGTCTCCTTTCCTTTAACGTTGCTGCTGCTCCAGTCTCCTTCCCTTTAACGTTGGTGCTGCTCCAGTCTCCTTTCCTTTAACGTTGCTGCTGCTCCAGTCTCCTTTCCTTTAACGTTGGTGCTGCTCCAGTCTCCTTTCCTTTAACGTTGCTGCTGCTCCAGTCTCCTTTCCTTTAACGTTGCTGCTGCTCCAGTCTCCTTTCCTTTAACGTTGCTGCTGCTCCAGTCTCCTTTCCTTTAACGTTGCTGCTGCTCCAGTCTCCTTTCCTTTAACGTTGCTGCTGCTCCAGTCTCCTTTCCTTTAACGTTGCTGCTGCTCCAGTCTCCTTTCCTTTAACGTTGCTGCTGCTCCAGTCTCCTTTCCTTTAACGTTGGTGCTGCTCCAGTCTCCTTCCCTTTAACGTTGCTGCTGCTCTAGTCTCCTTTCCTTTAACGTTGCTGCTGCTCCAGTCTCCTTCCCTTTAACGTTGCTGCTGCTCCAGTCTCCTTCCCTTTAACGTTGGTGCTGCTCCAGTCTCATTTCCTTTAACGTTGCTGCTGCTCCAGTCTCCATTCCTTTAACGTTGGTGCTGCTCCAGTCTCCTTTCCTTTAACGTTGCTGCTGCTCCAGTCTCCTTTCCTTTAACTTTGGTGCTGCTCCAGTCTCCTTACCTTTAACGTTGCTGCTGCTCCAGTCTCCTTTCCTTTAACGTTGCTGCTGCTCCAGTCTCCTTTCCTTTAACTTTGCTGCTGCTCCAGTCTCCTTCCCTTTAACGTTGCTGCTGCTCCAGTCTCCTGTCCTTTAACGTTGCTGCTGCTCTAGTCTCCTTTCCTTTAACTTTGCTGCTGCTCCAGTCTCCTTTCCTTTAACGTTGCTGCTGCTTCAGTCTCCTTTCCTTTAACGTTGGTGCTGCTCCAGTCTCCTTTCCTTTAACGTTGCTGCTACTCCAGTCTCCTTACCTTTAACTTTGCTGCTGCTCCAGTCTCCTTTCCTTTAATGTTGGTGCTGCTCCAGTCTCCTTTCCTTTAACGTTGCTGCTGCTCCAGTCTCCATTCCTTTAACGTTGGTGCTGCTCCAGTCTCCTTTCCTTTAACGTTGCTGCTGCTCCAGTCTCCTTTCCTTTAACTTTGGTGCTGCTCCAGTCTCCTTACCTTTAACGTTGCTGCTGCTCCAGTCTCCTTCCCTTTAACGTTGCTGCTGCTCCAGTCTCCTTTCCTTTAACGTTGCTGCTGCTCTAGTCTCCTTTCCTTTAACTTTGCTGCTGCTCCAGTCTCCTTTCCTTTAACGTTGCTGCTGCTTCAGTCTCCTTTCCTTTAACGTTGGTGCTGCTCCAGTCTCCTTTCCTTTAACGTTGCTGCTACTCCAGTCTCCTTTCCTTTAACTTTGCTGCTGCTCCAGTCTCCTTTCCTTTAACGTTGCTGCTGCTTCAGTCTCCTTTCCTTTAACGTTGCTGCTGCTCCATTCTCCTTTTCTTTAACGTTGGTGCTGCTCCAGTCTCCTTACCTTTAACGTTGCTGCTGCTCCAGTCTCCTTCCCTTTAACGTTGCTGCTGCTCCAGTCTCCTTTCCTTTAACGTTACTGCTGCTCTAGTCTCCTTTCCTTTAACTTTGCTGCTGCTCCAGTCTCCTTTCCTTTAACGTTGCTGCTGCTTCAGTCTCCTTTCCTTTAACGTTGCTGCTGCTCCAGTCTCCTTTCCTTTAACGTTGCTGCTACTCCAGTCTCCTTTCCTTTAACTTTGCTGCTGCTCCAGTCTCCTTTCCTTTAATTTTGCTGCTGCTTCAGTCTCCTTTCCTTTAACATTGCTGCTGCTCCAGTCTCCTTTTCTTTAACATTGCTGCTGCTCTAGTCTCCCTTTAACGTTGCTGCTGCTCCAATCTCTTTTCCTTTAACGTTGGAGCTGCTCCATTCCCCCTTTAATGTTGCTGCTCCTTCAGTCTCGCTTCCTTTAACGTTGCTGCTGCTCTAGTCTCCTTTCCTTTAACTTTGCTGCTGCTCCAGTCTCCTTTCCTTTAACGTTGGTGCTGCTCCAGTCTCCTTTCCTTTAACGTTGCTGCTGCTCCAGTCTCCTTTCCTTTAACGTTGGTGCTGCTCCAGTCTCCTTTCCTTTAACGTTGGTGCTGCTCCAGTCTCCTTTCCTTTAACGTCGGTGCTGCTCCAGTCTCCTTTCCTTTAACGTCGGTGCTGCTCCAGTCTTCTTTCCTTAACGTCGGTGCTGCTCCAGTCTCCTTACCTTTAACGTTGGTGCTGCTCCAGTCTCCTTTCCTGTAACGTTGCTGCTGCTCCAGTCTCCTTTCCTTTAACGTTGGTGCTGCTCCAGTCTCCTTACCTTTAACGTTGGTGCTGCTCCAGTCTCCTTTCCTTTAACGTTGGTGCTGCTCCAGTCTCCTTTCCTTTAACGTTGGTGCTGCTCCAGTCTCCTTACCTTTAACGTTGCTGCTGCTCCAGTCTCCTTTCCTTTAACGTTGGTGCTGCTCCAGTCTCCTTTCCTTTAACGTTGGTGCTGCTCCAGTCTCATTTCCTTTAACGTTGCTGCTGCTCCAGTCTCCTTACCTTTAACGTTGCTGCTGCTCCATTCTCCTTTTCTTTAACGTTGGTGCTGCTCCAGTCTCCTTTCCTGTAACGTTGCTGCTGCTCCAGTCTCCTTTCCTGTAACGTTGCTGCTGCTCCAGTCTCCTTTCCTGTAACGTTGCTGCTGCTCCAGTCTCCTTTCCTGTAACGTTGCTGCTGCTCCAGTCTCCTTTCCTTTAACGTTGCTGCTGCTCCAGTCTCCTTTCCTTTAACCGATGTCTTTGAAAACTTTAGAGAAACATGTCTCATGTAGTACAGATTAGATCCTTGTCATTACTTTACTAGTCCTGGGTTAAGCTGGGATGCTTGTTTGAAAATGACTGGCATTGAGCTTCAGTTACTTAGTGATGTTGACATGTATCAATTTGTTGAAAAGGGACTTAGAGGTGGAGTTAGTTATATTGCCCACAGGTATGCTACAGCAAATAACAAGTATTTACCTGGTTACAACCCAAAGTTGGACACCTCATACATTGCTTACCTGGATGCCAACAACTTGTATGGGTGGGCAATGAGTCAGAGCTTGCTTACTGGTCAGTTCAAGTGGCTTGATGAATGTGAACATATTGACTTGGGTAAATTTACAGACAAAAGCAAGTATGGTATTATCTTGGAAGTGGATTTGTAATATCCAAAGGAATTGCATGAACTACATAATGATTACCCTCTTGCCCCAGAACAAATTGCAATTAATGAGGCAGATCTTTCACCGTATTGCAAAAGACTCCGAGATCAGTTTCAGTGTTCCACAGGAGTGGTCAGGAAGTTGGTTCCAAATCTGGGGAAAAAGGAAAAGTATGTTGTTTATTACCAAAATCTGCAGCTGTATTTAGATTTGGGTTTGAAAGTGACTAAAGTACATAAAGTGAAAGGATTAAATTTACCTGGATACAACTACTGTAGGCCTGGCAATCCATTAGACAACAGTCCACCGGTAAATGAACTGGATGAAATCTGTAAAGAGCACGACTTTGCATACACTTATGGAAACAAAAAATGGGCTGATGAAAAAATGCTGCTGCAGTTATCAAAATACACTGGCAAGACTTTGGGCAAGAAAGCTGCCAAGGCATTAGTAGTCAGACCACTGATTAGTTTGAAACATAAGATTGGGCTGGGAAACCAAAAAAGGCGTTGAGGAAATGGACTGATGAACTAGCAGAGGAACTGCATAAACCAATCAGAAGAAAGTTTCCTCAACGCCGAGTTATTTCAAGCAGTATTGACAATATTTGGAGTGCAGATCTTGTTGACATGCAAGCCTTCAGCAAGCAAAACGATGGGTTCAGATTTCTTTTAAATGTTATTGACATATTCATCAAATTTGCGTGGATTGTAGCAATCAAGCATAAGACAGGGACTGAAATAGTTCAAGCTTTTAAAACCATTTTGAAAGGGGAAGAAAGCCTGGCTTCTTCTGGGTTGATCAAGGGACTGAATTTTAAACAGAACATTCCCAACCTTTCTCAAAGAAAACCAGATTGAAATGTACCACACATACAATGAGGGTAAAGCAGTTGTGGAGAGATTTAACCGTAGATTAAAAACACAAATGTGGAAATACTTTACAGCAAACAACACACATAAATATCTTGATGTATTGCCTGAATTGATTGAGAAATACAATGAAAAAGTTCACAGATCTTTGGATATGACACCTGCACAAGCATCAAAAGAAAGAAACAAGCAGAATGTTTATCTTGCCTTGTATCAACATGAGCTGATGATACTAGAATCTAAACTAAAGTTCAAAGTTAGTGATCTTGTATGCATCTCCAAAAAGAAAAAAAACCTTTAAAAAAGAGTTTACCCCAAACTTTACAGAGGAACTGTTTAGAATCAAATCATTTTAAAAAAACAAGCCCTGTTACGTATAAGCTGGAAGATTTACAAGGAGAAGAAATTCAAGGAAGTTTCTACAGTGAAGAGCTTCGAAAATCAACACAAACTGTGTTTAGAATTGAAAGGATAATCACACTTAATTCTAAAAACCAGCTCACATTTGTGAAATGGAAAGGAACCCTTCCCCCCACAGTTTAATAGCTGAGTGCCTTTTGAAGACATTAAAAGACTTAACAAATTCAGTGAAGGAGAGAGACCTACCTTATAAGAATCCAGAGTGAAATTTACACTGTTTCTGCTTTCAAAGTTCTTCACTGCATTAGTTTTCAGATGCAGACAGTGTTCACTTAATTACAGCTCTCTATGAGAGAGAGAGCAAGAGAGAGAGCACAAACACCTACCTAGCAAGAGCAAGGCTATAGGGAACTAGAGTTGAAGGGCCACACCCGGCAAGGCTGCACAAAGGAGTAACGTCATGCATTAGGGTGTGTGTGTGTGTGTGTGTGTGTGTGTGTGTGTGTGTGTGTGTGTGTGTGTGTGTGTTCAACCGGGAAAAAAAAGTGTGTGTGTGTGTGAGTGTGTAGAGGAGGCAGCCTTATTGAAACGGTTTCGTGTACCGTGTATTGACATGCTGTGTTTACCCAGCGTAAAGAGCAGGCCCCCCAAGGTGGGGAGAGACCAATTACAAGGGGGTGCGTCTACTACAAAGGGAAGGCTTCTTTTCAGGTGATTTATTACCTGTCAACCATCAGCCGTCTCTCTAAGCGGTGAAGCCATAGTCTGGTACCCCAAAAAGTCTGCTCTCTGTTGAAAGTTAAATCTTCAATCTTTTCTTATCTGTATGGAAGAAACTCACGGGAAAATTACCTTTCATTAAGCAGCTCGCTTAATACAGCTTAAAGCATTGTGGAAACACCAAAGCACCTAAGTGTTTTTGCCGATTTGGAGGGGCAAGAGAGAGGAACACCAGTAACACCTGCATGTGGATGTGTGGGTGTGCCTGCCTTGCCACCTAAACTCGCTGTCTCCCTTCTTACCCCCACTAACGGAAAAACCAAAAACATTTGCCCCCCTGTGAAGCCACAGTCTGTTACCCAAAAATATTCTGCTCTCTGTTGAAAGTTAAATCCTGGGTCAAACTTTAGTCTTCTCTTATCTTTAAGGAGGTGTTTTGGCCGATATGGGGGTAAGAGGGAGGAACACCGGTAACACCTGCATGCGGGTGTGTGGGTGTCTCCCTTCCCACCCCCCAATAACCAAAAAACGAAAACCGCTCACCAGAAAGCAAAACTTATAACCAAAAAGCAAAACTTGTAACCAGAAAAACGAAAACCATAACCAGAAAACAAAACTTATAACCAAAAAACAAAAACCGTAACCAGAAAGCAAAACCTGTAACCAAAACATGACAACTGCAACTGAAATCGTAACCAGAAAATGAAAAACTGGTCTGTTTTTGCCGCAAGCTTGTGGGGGCTTGTAAGGGAGGTGCGGGCCAGTAAATAGCAGCGAATTTCACCTGGGTTTGATTCTTGGGTGTGGGGGATTTAATTTTGTTTTGAGAGAGAGTGCGTGTAAGGCAGTACACAGCTTGCTTAGTAGTAGCTGTGTAGTATATCGATTGGATATAATTTTTTTGTGAGTCAGAACCGCTAACTGTCCAACTACTAATCGAGATATGGCCGAAAATTGGTCCAAAGGGGGACTCTCCATCGACTTTGAGATATAACTTGATAAAGAAATATGAAGCATTTCTACGTATACTTAGAGACTTTTAGATTTCTAATCTACCACTGAATGATTAAACTTGAAATCTTTAAATGGGCAGTGCACTTTTAGTGGAGGAAAAACTTCATCCAACTGTGTAACACCCCATCCATTCTGTGCCACATAGACTACCTGGTAGTATATACTAACTGGTAGTCTCTGTAGCACAGAATGCACCCCCTCCTCATCATCACATTGCTTCTGTCATACTCCTGAACGGATTGGTCAAGTATTCTGTATGCCTCCATGCCGTGAGCTCTCATCTGAACTCGTAGCTTATTGTCATTGGTCGTTCATGGATGTATGTAAGAATTTGCTCTCAGCCAAATTTCGTTGATGTAACTTAATTACAAGAAGGGGGTTGCTATGCAAAATATAGCACAAACCTGAAAGGTCGTTTTCTTGAAAAACTCTCATTGTATTATGTTTTTCAATTTTCCCTCTTGCTTGGCGCATCGTTGTCTTGTGCTTGGAATTTCCTATACAGACTTCGGGAGAAGTACACATATACATTTTCTTCCAGGCACTTCCCCCCCACCCCCAACCCACCCCCACCCCTCCCCCCAGCAATCATTAAAATGTAGTCACAATTATGTGTGAAGCATGGTGCCGTGTGGCCGGGATGTGGCATGGCTCGAGCAGGCAGGGAGTGTAGATCGAGACGGTGTACTTGTCTCTCTCCCTTCACTTTCTCCAACGAATCAGCAGAGGAGAAGATGTGGCATCACATTTCTCCGTCTTTATTCATGGTAACAGACAGGAAGTACATGGCTACTGCCTGCTGGGATGACCTCCCTTTGGCCTCTCTGGCATCAGTCCTGCTCTGGCTTTAAATAGTCTCTGCGCGGACTTCCGCGAGAGCAGACAGAATTTCTAACTAAAAGCTGGGACCTGTGGTTCCCAGTGAAGGCAAACTTCTGCTGATATAACAGGTTCTAACCACTGTTTGAGTCTTAAATCAACAGTCCCATATGACAAACTTCACTCCTTTGGAAAGTGTGTTAGTCAAAGTATATTCTGCGCCAATGAATGAATTCCAAAAGTGATTCATGTATAAATGAATGGCCAGTGAAATATTTACGGTGCCAATTAATTCAGGTACGAATTCATTGTTCTTTGACTATTACCGGTTACAACTCATGGAGTGCAGGTTGCCATATATGAGATGATTGATAAGGATAAACACTAGGGTTATATTCAATATTACAGGCAGTACATGGTACATTAGATGAATAAACTGTAAAATTCGATGTGCGCTCTCAAGCACCACAAAAGAAGTCGAACATAGTGCCAGATGAGAGAGAGAGAGAGTCTGTGTGAACAACATATATCTCTAAGGCAGCAACAGAGTGTAAGAGAAACACGCCTTTCTTGTATCTCTGCAGTTACAATCCACTCACACAAGGATGGGAACAGATAAGAGATAGTGCGTTGAACTACAGATATTTGGACAGGTCTCTACATCAAATTTTCACCCTCTTACATGTGCATATGCGAATAGTATGCTATAGATGCCAATTGTTCAACGTGGAATCGCTATCACTGCAGTTCATCGTTGGAGCGTTATGCATCGACCATTTAGTTACGCATATAAGGTTAGAAATGAGATGGCCTTTTTTTCTAACTATATCTGTGTAACTGTGACGAGTGACAGCTCCTCGAACCCTTCATGCCTGACCTCGTTCTCATGGTTTGCTTTGTTGGCTTGTTCATTTGTTCACATATTAGCTGTTTCACAGTAAGACTTATTTCAAAATGAGTAAAATGAAGTAAAGAGAATAACAGTACTGACAAGTTTCATTGAATTGTGCTTATCTATCTTGGTGGACATTTAAACCAAATATTTCCATGACAATCCCGAAACTTTGATCAACAAAAAAAATTGTCCTTTAGATAAGTGGATTTTGTACTGTAAATTAAGCAGGTTTCCACGCATATTTTAATTGGTGGCTACATCATTTTGTTCAGCTGTACTCTTTTGTGTCTTAGTGGCGTGAATCCCTACTGCCCCTTATTACACATTAAAGTCTGCTAGTGCTACATCAACTGCGTTCAGCTGTGTATTGAGCCTTAAATTCAATACATTCCTAGTGATAGATGATATACAATTTTTTTTATCATGCCTGGGGTTCCTTGGGAATAATGTGAGGTACCATTGTCCAAAGCTTTAAATCAGGATTCTGCTTTTCTCCTCGTTTGGTGTCTTTTTATCATTTTTCTCAACCTTGTTTACAAAATTAATCTCTCTCTCTCTCTCTCTCTCTCTCTCTCTCTCTCTCTCTCTCTCTCTCTCTCTCTCTCTCTCTCTCTCTGTGTATGTGTGTGTGTGTGTGCAATTCTTCCAATTCTATTATAAAGTATCCGTTAGTTAGGATACGATTTGATAATCAAACAACATTATTTGGTGACGTGTTTGTTCAGTGAATGGCTATCATCGTGACTAGAACTCATCTTTAATTCTATCATCAATACACATCATTCATTGATGCAATCATGTTTTCATTCATTCATTCATTCATACATCAATCATTACTCTGTTTAACTTTATCATTCATACACGCATTCATTCGTTCATTACCTCCGCCAAGGAGGTTATGTTTTACCCACTGTTGGTTAGTTAGTTAGTTAGTTAATTGGTTAATTAGTTAGTTTATATAGTGATTTAGTAAAATAACTTGAAAAGTTAACAACGGATTTTGATGAAAGTTGGTTCAAGGTCGGGGTTTTAGCCAAGGAATAATCCATGAAATGTTTTAGGTTCTCTGTTTTCTCGTTTGGAAATTACAGCCATAAAGAGAATGTTATCTGTTATGTACATGTAGTTTGGGAATTGGAAGCATTCTGAAAGAATTTACTGCTATCACCAAGTTGATGATGTCAAACTGTTGATAACGCCGCCGTATGCGTTTCGCATTCAGATATCCTTTCAACCAAGTAAAATGAACAAACTTCGTAGAGTCAGGCCTGGGTAACAGAACATGCTGCCTCTATGAATTATACATGCATGGAAGATAAATAATGTTGGAATTCTTTGTGGAGTTTTGCGCACTCAGAGTGATCTAGTTAATTCATTCGTTCATCCTTTCCTGTATTCGTTTATTCATTCATTATTATCTGTGTCATTGCTGTGTACAGGTGCCTACAACTCCACCCCAGAGGAGATGGCAGTCTGCTTCTGTGACGCCCTGGTGGACTTTAAGCCAGCCACAGACAGCCCACTCACTGACGTGCGCATCGTCATCTTCCAGAGGGAAATGCTGCCGCCCTTCAGTGTCAAGCTCCACGACTGCATGACTAAGGGCAAAGGGAAAGGCTTCATTTCCTCCCTGAAAGGTGTGTTTCTTGCAAAGCTGTGGCATCTCCTTTTTTTCCTATGATAAAAAGTCTGGTTTGGTCATCTCCATCAGGTCAATACGGCACAATCCACTTCGAATGGCTTGATTTCAGCGTGAAAGTAAATCATACTATTACACGGAGTGACAGCAAAATGCCTTTCCCCCATTTATCTGTCTTCCCTCTCTCCCTCCCTCCCTCTCTCCCTCCCTCCCTCCCTCCCTTCCTCCCTCCCTCCCTCCCTCCCTCCCTCCCTCCCTCCCTCCCTCCCTCCCTCCCTCCCTCGCTCCATCGCCTCCCTCCTCCCTCCCTCCCTCCCTCCGTCTTTCTCTCCCTCCCTCCCTCCCTCCGTCTTTCTCTCCCTCCCTCCCTCCCTCCCTCCGTCTCTCTCCTCTCTCTCTCTCTCTCTCTCTCTCTCTCTCTCTCTCTGGTTGCTTTCTCTCTGTGTCGCTCTCTCTCTCTCTCTCTCTCTCTCTCTCTCTCTTTCTCTTTCTCTCTCTCTCTCTCTCTCTCTCTCTCTCTCTCTCTCTCTCTCTCTCTCTCTCTCTCTCTCTCTCTCTCTCTCTCTCTCTCTCTCTCTCTCTCTCTTTCTGGTCGCTTTCTCTCTGTGTCGCTCTCTCTCTCTCTCTCTCTCTCTCTCTCTCTCTCTCTCTCTCTCTCTCTCTCTCTCTCTCTCTCTCTCTATCTATCTATCTATCTCTCTCTCTTTCATTTTCTCTCATTCACTCTAACTCAACTCGTGTCGTAGTTGTTTGAATGACCAGTTGGTGTAAAACAGGGGGCCAGAGAGTGACCGATAACATTTTCCCTGTATTGTTCCTATGCTGCCATTTATGTGCATGAGCATGGACGCCATGGGATGCCACCAATACCAGGAAATAATTTTCACTTTTGTTCATGGCCGATATTGTATTCCTGTCAACTACTCCATTTTGTGTACAAAACCAGATTGACAACTTGGATGCTTAAAAAAATGGGACTGAATGTTAACATCGATAAAACCAAAGTCATGGTTTTCCGACGAGGAAGCCATCTGGGGGAAAATGGGTTTTAGATGGAGCACAACTGGAGGTGGTTAATCGCCACAAGTATATTACTTGGGCTTCATGGCAGCGAAAGGTATCTTAACATTACTAAAATAAAGAAATTTAGTTATGTATTTATGAGATTCAGACTAGGAATTAACGACTTGCATATCAGTAGAAGACACATGGGAACAAACGATGACGCTTTGTGCTGATCAGACAGAAAATGAAGAACATTTTTAGTTTGTTGTCTAAAGTATGAAACTCTGAGAGCAAAATTCATTGCAAAATACAATAGTACTCATCGAGTGGCGTGTACATGCCTACTTGATGGACTGACAAGGTGCAGAAAAAAACAGTGTACTAAGTTTGCGAAACCAAACGGTAAGTAGTAAGCAATACCTATTATTCATGACAATAACCATTCGTTAGTGTTGATAACCACCTAACCATGTGAAACAAAATATGAATGGTAAAAACCAATGTTACAGTTTTTAAATTGGATACTATGCATGAGACATCATCACCTTTCATCCTCATGGGGAAATTGAAATTTTAAGCTGTACATGTATTCATTACAAATGTTTAGGAGTACCTCTGATTAAGTGATAAATAATATGTATTGATTGTAAAGATAATGTGCAACTGAACGATGCTTTTTTCCCGAGCACAGTGATGATTCATTCTTCAGGGTTGTGTTGTTTTAAAACCTGTAGAATCATTGTATTTTATTCGTGAATTATGATAATTTAATCATCATGTTTCGATTATGAGCATCTTACTGTGGTATTTGTAAAATATTTACATAAATTGTGTGTTACTGTGACGGGTCGTCTACAAGAATAAAGCAAGCAGTCAGTCAATCAATCAGTCCCCCCTCTCTGTCTGTCTGTCTCTCTTTCTCTTTCTCTCTCTCTCTCTCTCTCTCTCTCTCTCTCTCTCTCTCTCTCTCTCTCTCTCTCTCTCTCTCTGTGTCTCTCTCCTCCTCCCCCCCCCACCCCCCCTCCCCCCCACCCCCCCCCCCCAACCCTACCGTATGCTCAACAACAGCTACTTACCAGCAAAATTAAACTGGGCTAAGGCTGTTGAGGAATTTTTATCAAGAATGGGGTATAACTTTGTTTGGGCGAAGGGAGGATGCGCTAACGAGAAAAGTTTCCTGAATTCATTAGAGCTAAGGCTAAGAAACTGTTTCAACCAAGAGTGGAATGAGAAACTCTGTAGAAGCGAAAGATTTGCAGTCTACCAGACTTTGAAAAGCTCATTTGAATGTGAAAGCTATCTAAATAGGATTAACATTAAGAAATTTAGGGATTCATTTATAAGATTCAGGTTGGGAATTAACGAGCTGCGTAATAATGTAAGGTGGTGTAGAGAAAAAGTTGTTCGATCATGTCCATTCTGTATTGATAAAGTAGAAAATGAAGAACATTTTTAATTCATTGCCCTAAATATACTTCTCTTAGGGAGCAGTACATAGCAAAGTATATTAACCCAATAGGGATGGGTACCGATACTTGGTAGATGGACAAGATACATGGAAAACTAGAGCTTTAGCGATGTACATACATTATTCTATGAACTTAAGAAATCTGTCTTTCAGTGATAACTAGACAGGTGTTGTAGGGTGATCGGCAGCAGGATGCAGGTGGACGCGACTTGGTTTGTACATGTATTTTAGCTTTGAAGCATGGACAAAGCTTATTTTACTAAATGTAAATAACTTGCACTTTTATATTACAATCGCTCGTACACCTCTTGGGTGACAAGTGTTTATAAACTGTACATATTTTTCTTATCAGTTTGGGCTCTTTGAGAGCTGCTTTTGACATAACAGTAACAGACTGTGATTCAACCAGTTGTGATGATGAACAAGTTTTCTTTTAGTTGAGAGATGCTAAAAGTATCAATATCTACTGTATTGTTTTACGTAATACTGTACATAACATGTCTTAATTGTATGATGGGTCGTCGGCCAAAATAAACAATCAATCAATCAATCAATCAATCAATCAATTAATCTCTCTCCCCCACCTTCTTTCTCTCTCTCTCTCTCTCTCTCTCTCTCTCTCTCTCTCTCTCTCTCTCTCTCTCTCTCTCTCTCTCTCTCTCTCTCTCTCTCTCTCTCTCTCTGTCTCTCTCTCTCTCTCTCTGTCTCTCTCTCTCTCTCTCTGTCGCTTGCTCTCTCTCTCTCTGTCGCTCTCTCTGTCTCTCTCTGTCGCTCTCTCTCTCTCTCTCTCTCTCTCTCTCTCTCTGTCGCTCTCATTCTCTCTCTGTCGCTCTCTTTCTCTCTCTCTCTGTCCCTCTCTCTCTCTGTCGTTCTCTCTCTCTCTCTCTCTCTCTCTCTCTCTCTCTCTCTCTCTCTCTCTCTCTCTCTCTCTCTGTCGTTCTCTCTCTCTCTCTCTCTCTCTCTCTCTCTCTCTCTCTCTCTGTTTTTTCACGCACACATAAATTCCCATATTAATTTTGCATCTGTAGTATGGGATGGCTCTATGGCAGTGCACTTGAACAAGATTAAATCACTGTACAGACGAGCTGCCAAGGTTACCATTTCCGACTCAACATTGTCTACGGATGAAAAGATAAAAAATCTTGGCTTACTACCCTTCCAAAAACACCTCGTCCTCAATAAATGCATCCTTATGCACAAAATTGCTCATTCACAAGCACCAAAGTATCTTACTGATCTCTTCATTCGTCCCCAAACAAGCCATTCACTATCTCGCAACACTTTCATTCTACCACAACCTAGAATAGACATTTTCAAAGGCAGTATTACATATTCAGGTGTTATGATATGGAATACACTTCCATTGCACCTTAGGAACAATACTTCCTTGACGTCTTTTAAAGCATCCATACGTGATTATCTATTCAGATGATCTCACTTCTGTCGCCTGTACATATGACACGTATTGCTTGATCTTAAAGACTCACTGAGCTGACAGCTGTCAAAGACATATACTAAAATCTTTGTCATTGTTGATCATATTCTTCATATATCTTACCAACTGTTGTACATGGATTAGCTACTGTGTATTTTGTGTCTTAATTATCAATGTTTTCATTTCTTTATGAGCAAGGACAATTTGTAAGAAAGGCAGAAATGCCTAAAATTTCATCCTTGATAAATAAAGAATCAATCAATCAATCAATCTCTCTCTCTCTGTCGCTCTCTGTCGCTCTCTCTCTCTGTCTCTGTCTCTCTCTCTCTCTTTCTCTCTCTCTGTCTCTCTCTCTCTCTCTCTCTCTCTCTCTCTCTCTCTCTGTGTCTCTCAATCTCTTTCTTTCTTCCTCTCTCCCACCCTCACATAATGTATGGAGGCCTTAACACAGGTTTTTATGTTTTAGGGCTGTTTAGTTGGGTGACTGGCAGAGGGGGTGCTCAGGGCGAGGCCTCTGGACATTCCCAAGGCAGGGCTTCTGGTCCAACTGTTCCTCAAGTACCAAAGCTGACTCTTTATGTGCATGCTGGAGACAGGCAAACCATCGAAGATGTGAGAGGCAAGCTAGACGATGCCTGTAACAAGGAGATCACGCGCAAGAAGGTGACGGATGATGAGCTCAAGCTTCTGGAACCAACTGAGGTAATACATTTCCCTTCATGCATAAGAATCTTCAAATCATCAGATTGTTAGTGGTACAAAGTTTGTGTCATTTACAATGTGTTGTTGATATGGATATGTTTAAGTGGTAAACCAAGAAAAAAGCTAAAAGAGGCTTGTGACGTACCCTCCACTTTAATTTGCTCAATTTGTAAATTCTTCTTTCGTCTCTTGGTCTAGGGGTATACGTGGAGGGGGTCAACTATATAATTCGTTCTCTCCCACTCTCTCACTGTTCACATAACATGACACAGTGTTCAATAATGATTTTCTTTAATGAACTAGATCATGACACGAGAATGCTATAAAAACAAAATGGATTAAACAATCAATTAGGCTGGTCAACCTACATAATCTTTGACTGAATGTAGAGGAAAGCTTCCTCTGAAACGACAACAGACTGGATTTCAAGAGTACTTACTATAAGCGAGTCTTTTTCACGCTGACGTGCGACGCTATTTCGGGAGTGCGTCACAGATGAAATTTCATTCACATCATTCTGGTCGCACAGACCATCACACACAATCTCTCTCACAAAGGCTAATCCTTAGAGAGAGATTAAAACAGGCCATAAACGTGATGTGTATTCCACACACAACACAACACAGCACCACCGCTTGGGTGGAGATAGATTTTTACGCTTGACACTCAGCCTAGCGTTTCACGTAGACTGAGGGAGATTCTCCATACGATGAATACTGGGGATTCAGTGAGGATCGTTTTTTCCTCCTGAAGATGGACTCTGGTCTTCAATCATCAATCAGATGATGGGGAATCAGTCTTTTAAAGATTTCTTCTCCATACCTCGACTGCCACTCATAGTCATAGCTGCGTCGACTCGATCTAGCCTCGTAATACAGAAGGCTGTGCGCGCGCGCACATATGGGGATACAGTACGTTTTTAGTACATGATTCTTGAGATTCTTTAACGTGCCCCTCTGTTCAGCACGGAGTGGCGAATCCTACTCTTTAGACATCACTTAGACATTCACGTCTTCACAGCCCGCGGGCTAAGCGCACACTGCATCTAACTCGCTCGTGCATCGCCTAAAGAATCATAACAAAGCATACTCGTGACCAGCCTCAACCAATCAGATTCTCAGGAATAGCGTCAGTGTCCTGGTTACGCTGAGCTGGTCGTTGCAGCTTATTGCGCGAAACGTTGGATTTTAAAACCTAGACGTAACCCAGACAGATAGTTCACGAAAGGTTAGACTGGTAATTCCTGTCAGACATTGTATTTTAAACAGGACAGAAAAGTGGGACGCCAATCGTCACGTACCCGTCTACCTCGCCCTGCTAACGGCTTTAACTGCTCAACGCCAACTCGCGTTTTCAAAAACGCATAGAGAATATAACACACAGTAGACATTTCACACATAAGAATTATAATTCAGGGGTAGATCCGTCACAAGGCTAAAACTTAAAGCATCGTGTTACACCAATTTTCCTCTAGGCTTTTTAAAAGCAAAATTATCATGGGGTGGATTTTTTTTCGAACCACAGAGGAGTCTTAGGAAATCCGTTGCTATTTATTTGACAACATTGTATGGAAGTCTTTGAATGTTAACGAAGAATACTGTACGTTTACAGATAACAAGACTCCTGAGAATCATACTCTTTCCTCCCAGCTTCAAGTTCCTTCTTTCTGTATTGTTAAAATGATAGTAATTTTCTGGTTATACATTATTTCTCGTTAGCAGGACAGAAATTTTGGAGAAAATATACATGGGGCGGCACAACGTCCCGCTTGAAGTTAAGATTCTTTAAAGTGGTGATGCTTTTTTTGTTTAGACTTTTTCGTATGTTTTATTCTAATTTGAAGATGCAATACTTGTACAGATACATATCGACTTTAATAGCAGCTCCTATCACTTTCCCCATTCCATTCAGATTCAACGTTCTGAGCTATTATTTATTTATATATAACATGTATATACTTTATCTTGATCGTCTTGGTGCACAGTCTTGACAGTTGATCAACAGAGAGAAAATTCAAACATGAAATGTTCTCAGTCATAATAAATTCTGAAACTAGAAAATTGCAATACTTTGAACCATTTCCTACTGCTTTATTATTACTGAAAATAAAAACGTCTAGTTGAAATTTTGAAAAAAGTTTATATGAAATGCTAAGTGCTAACATGGACTAGCACATAAAAAAGTATGAGAAGGAGAGAATAATATACATGTTATTAGAACACTGTAGTCCATTGTAGTGTAATAAGAATGTGCTATCCGAATACCAACAATATTTATACATTTATTATATTTTTTCAACTTCACATCAGTTATGGCAACAAATTATTTGGAGAGGGAAGTGTGGCGGAATGAAGCAAATAAATGTGCCAACTATTTTGGCCTGTGGGTCAAACATACATGTGAAAGGTTTGGGCTAAACAGTCTTTCCTGTAGAGACAGCGATAGGTCCCTTCCAGTTTGAATGAATTTTTTTAAAGTTTACAAATAAAAGAACAGAAATGGCTCATATTGTTACGCGCTTTCACCGAGAGCTCACTCCTCCCGACGTACTTCAGTAAACAGAAACGCACAACATGACATAAATTATCCAAATGGATCACCTTTGGGCACCAGTTGCTGTGTCAACAACTGAATAGGAAATAGTGGTCGAGGCTGAAAATGCACTTGATCACATTTTTACATGTGTGATTTTATTCTCGGGATCAAGTACAAAACACTGTGCCATGTGTTCAACTGTGTCGATGGACCAGCCCCAAGGTATCTCTAAGCTTTTCAGGAATTATGTGCCAGGGAGAGATCTCAAATCGTCGTCACGGGTACTTCTCCAAGATCCACACTGCAATTTCAGGAAGTCTGGAAAGAGAAGATTTTCATAGGCTGGACCAAAGCTGTGGAATGGCCTTCCAGAGAAGCTATGAAAATCATCATTGCGTCAGACATGTATATCCTGCCTGAAGATCCATCTATTTAAACTTTCACTGTGTCGAGCGCCTTGAGCATGCCCATGGGCATGAGATTGGCGCTATAGAAGAGCCAATACATACATGCATTACATTACATTACATTACACTACACTACACTACACTTCACTACACTACACTACACTACATTACATTACATTTCATTACATTACATTGCGTTACTACATACACGTTTACTATGCAGGGAATGTCTTGCAGTCCAGGTATGCTGGCTTTAGTGGTTTTCATCTCTAAACAGACGCGCTTTAACTATTGCGGTTATTTGTGTGAGTCTTTATGTACCCAGTATGTAAGATTGACGACAAATGTCTTACATCGAAATTGTAAAATTATTATTCAGGTTGCCGAAGATGAGTTTCTATATTTCAGTCGCCTACAATTTATATCAGTCAGGGTGAAGAGCATTGACGTCTGGAATAAAAGTCGCTTTTTCATGTTAATGGCTATTTAATGACTACATGTATGTTAGAACCTTTTTAATCTAATAGTCATTGCAATATACTGGCCATAAGAAATAGTTGTCACGTACAGTATGTGACAAATTATTTAAAGCATCAATGGGGCTGTAGGGGGGAACGGTGGTTTATTTTATGTAGTGATTTTTTTTTAACGTTTCTGGATGCTCAGCAGGAAATAAACACGATGTCTTAACAAATACAATTGGAAAGCGATGAAAGTACCTTTAGGATTGTGACTGGTCAGTCATATGAACATTTAGTCATATCTCTGTGTCATGTTTGGCCTAGTTATACAGATGGTCCATGACTGACCAGACAGTGAAGTGTTAAACACAACCAAGTCATATCGAATGAAGTAAGTATTACTTACACTGTTTTGCCTAGCCGCTTATTATGGACTTTGCAGTCTGTTTTGATGACTTCTCCAAGTCAATCAATGAGAATGATGCATTTTTTACTCAATTAGCACAGCCGTTTATGTTGTATGCATATTTTTTTCAGGTGGATCACATCGTGGCAGTGGGTGTATCCAACGATGTAATGGTGGAAGGCTTTGACAGGTCTCGGGGTGAGATTCGTCTAGAGGGCCTGCCAGACGATGTCATGAAGACAAACGACGCCATTCAGAAGATTCTGCGCAACAGGGTTCGTGCTGAAGCAGACAGGCAGCAGGCAGAAATCCTGAGTGACTTGGTGAGTTCATCAAGGAGTTTGATCTTTTGGGCCACTTGCTTATAAAACCATATTGGATCGCTCAGATGCCTACATAGCAAACATTATTATGACATCTGTTGATTTTGTGGGATGGTAAAAATTGTGCCTTATTTAAATTGAGTGTTTCCGCTTAAGTATTTTATGTTTCAATATCCCTCCCACAATACATTCACAATGTGCGATTAGAGGTGTGTCTGCATGTACGACTCTATATTACACTGCTGTGTTATTATATTTTTGAAACGTGTGTGCGTGCATGTGTGTGTGCGTGTGTGTGCATGCGAGCCTAAATCTATCATTAAAGAATGGTATTATCCGCAGAATTATTTCAAGTTGCAATATGCCTTCCACAAAGTACCCACTATTAGATGTATGTTACCATGGGTGACTATGTAACGTTTTATGATGTTTCTTGTGTGTTGTTTTTTCTTTGCAACAAGATGAATTAGTAGCATTATGGCTAAATGTATTGTCAGATATAGGAATAATCCTTCAATTTTACATGTGTCTATGTACTAATCATGTCAGTTACTCGTTTTGTACATATTATGTTTAAGTAGGTTATCAGAACATAACAATAAAACTCTTTGCCTCATGATGGAACCTACCCAGATGCACATCATTTGTTATTCAAACTAACTCAGTACTCAATAAACTGTATCTGGTTACACTTCAAAACAATGACCAGTGTACTATACCCAACGCAAACCATTCACGATGGAATTAGGCTTTTGGCTCTCTTTCATTACAGTAATTTTGTCATGCAAACTGTTACCTCTAGTGCTGGAATAGAGCGTAAATTTTATACTTGTTCTGCACCGTTTCTGGACATAGCACTGTGAACTCCATGTGACGCTGCTCACAGTTGCTGTTAACTAGAAAATGAAGTATCTTGTCACTTATCAAATAGCATTCATTAGAGTCGCAACAAATATAGTTTGTCAACTAGAGCAGCTTGTTTCAAATGCCTAATGAGCGAGCAAGTAAACGATATGTGTGTGTGTGTGCGTGCGTGCGTGCGTGTGTGTGTGTGTGAATATTGATGTAGGCTAGTTAAGGCAATTGAGCTTCCAAAAAAATTATTTAGATTTGGTTTGAACAAGAGTAAGTCCAGACACGATTTTCCTTGTTACACGTCTAATGCGGTTTGCTTAGGGAGACATGATGGGTCAAATCTTACCCCAAATCCACAGGGTGGGGATGGGGGGTGAAGGGTGGACGGTCAACATTTTCTAAAAGTCGTCAGGTGATTATGCAGTGCCTACCCTTTAAAATGAAGCTGATGTGCGCATAAGATGCAATTAAATACATATTCTGTTTTGCTTTTTCTTTTTTTGAAATTTAATCGTGAGCACTTTAATATATCCATTGTAGTTGCAATGATTTATAGCGGTTAACTCTGTGTCAATGTACAGATAGTTGAAAGAGCAAGCGGATCTGCCTTATCATGTGAAAGTTTTTTCCACCACAGTCTGGCTCATTAAAAAAAGGATTTGTCATGATTGTGACAGAGCACCATGAACTAAGCCGCATCGTACCTCAAGCGAAATCAAGCCACAGCCCAGTTTAGTGGGTAGGGAGCCTGGATGTTGGTTTTGAGGTCACTCTAGAAAACTGATCTATGACGATTTTCTGTTAACAGCGCATGAAGCTCGATATGAAGCTGACATAATGACATAAACATGATAAAGTGTGTTTTAGTGACATTGGTCCGTTGATAGATTTAGAGGATTATACAAATGTCCCACTTTGACTGCACTTTCACAATATAGATTTACAAAAATGCACGATTTCATTGCGTTTGTAACCTTTCACCAAATCATCTGATTCCAAAATGGTTCACACGGATGTTTCTCTTAGAAATATTACACAACTCAAGAGTCAACCGAGGGCACGATGCGACTTATTTATAGGTGCATGGTCACTTTTATGTTTGCCTGCTCATTTGCGTCGCTTGACAGCCAGAGCTGATATCTGGTTTTTATATAAGAAAATCCTGTGCATTTAGTTTCATGTTTTTATTTTCATTGTTATTCCTCCTATTTACAGGTTCAGTGGAAGTTTGTTGAGGTTACCGTGTCTGGGGAGAAGCGTGTGGACTATGATGCAAGTGTCAATGCTTTGATAGAGAAAGCATATCGAGACCAGAAGGGAACTGTTCGGTTCTCAGCCTACGTCAATGGAAGATCAGTGGAATATGAAATTGACTTCAAAAGAATGAAAGAGTATCCGGTAGGCAGCAAAACGGACAGTGTTGACGTGGTGCGCACAGACAAAGTTAAAGGTAAGGAACATGCTTACTCAACTGTTTTACCGACATAATGTAAATGGTTGCAATGGTAATTGTTGTTGTTATGGATGGTAACTGGTGGGATATTGTTATTGTGGGACACAATGATAACCACACATTAAAAATTTATCAGAAAGTGTTAGCTTGTCAAGAAACGTGAAACTGTCTATCATGGAACATGCAGCAACTTCTGAGTGCAGCTGCTTTTTATTTCACACTTACCATTCGGCTCAACAACTGAGACTACTACATCACTGTTACACCTTCACTACTTTTAGCTGGCCTAGGAATGGGAATCATCATAACGTGATTCTACTGATGTTTGCAGCCCATACAAACGCCTCTTTCTGTCATATTGACCATGTGGTGGTAAACATTTATCCCCAGCCAACTGCAGTGAAACTATCAAAGATTGGCACTTTTCTATGAAATGATTTAGTGCAGAAATGTTACTCTTTCGAAGCGTAACTTTTATTACCTCTGTCCGGTGTGAGTAATTTGATGTTCCTGTCCATCGTGCTGCTTAGTAGAGCATTAAAACCCCTCTTAAACTGATAATTCTTCAGAGACCTTAAAGCAGAAATCCCCACTGAATATTAACACGGGAAATTAAAGTTTCTGCTCATATCTGTGACACACACACACTGTACAGGAGATGCAACTGATGGAATTATTTGGGATGACATTTAGTATTTAATCAGATTGTATATGAGTTTCATGCTGGTATTATCTCTTAAATTTCTTTTCCAGATGAATCGGTATATATTTCATCAGGTTGCTAAACAATTCCCTCCAGATAATCCTACCATGCTTAGTTGTGTTGACTGCTCATTTGGACATGTGGTTGGGAGAGATCGGATACCAGAAGTTTTCTGGACCAGACTTGATCACCTGGTGGACTACAGACTGGGATTCAATCCAGCCCAAATGACTATGCTTATGACGGGATAACAGATTGTACAAGAATTCGTGGAGTTCTGTTATGAAAATACAACTTACGAAATAACTTTCTTTCAGGTTCAAAGTTTGAATCGCCAACCAACTGGAAGGACATGGCACATGATGAGGATCTTGTAGTCGTGCAGTTGCAAACTTCCAGCCCTGAGTATCAGACTGTTGTAAAGAACTTTGGACTGAGAAGAACAATCGTCAAAGTAAGTTGGTCTTACTGAATCTGTTTTGACATATTGTGCGTTACTTTTCATATAAATGTATAGATTTTGTTGTTGCAGCAGTAACACCTTGTACACTTGCAATACTTTAAAAGACACGGTATTCTAACAAGGGCCATAAAGTATTTTAACACTAGAAAAACCTGACTATGGCAATTTATTGAATACTTATATTGTTTCTCTCTGTTGAACGCTGAAGCCTTAGGGTAATAGCTGCCCAGATCCAGCTTTGCAGCACCGCAAAACTTTTGAAACATTTAGTTTTAACACTTAACCTCTGCTGCAGGTGGAGAGGATCCAGAACAAAACCTTGTACCAGCAGTACTCGGCCAAGCGCCAGCAGATGGAAACCAAACAGCAAGGCAACACGGTGGAGCATGTCCTCTGGCATGGCACAGCCAGCAACGCCATCTTCAGCATCAACGCCTACGGCTTCAACCGCAGCTACTGTGGCAAGAACGGTGAGTATGGATGCTGCTTTTTCTGCTCGTTGTGTCGGAGAATTTGTCCTGAGGCGTTTTGTAGAAAATGAGGGTTTGGATCCTTTTGATTTCATCAATCACTTAAGTGATGTCATCATTCCTTCAATGCCACCATTCACGTAAGCTACCATAGATGAAGTCTCAGGGTTTTTGTGTACAAAATCATACATTTGTGAGGTACAGTTTGCAAGAAAACGCAATTTTGCTACTACTGAAACGAGTTTGAACAGATGTTTTATTTTGGTATCTCCTTGTGCCTTAGTGGAACCTGCTTATATGTCTGATTGCAGCTACTGCCATAGGCCAAGGCGTATACTTTGCAGTGGATCCAAACTACTCAGCCCAAAACACCTACTCAGTGCCAGACCCCAGTGGTCAAAAGCACATGTACCAGGCTCGAGTGCTGACTGGCTACGTAGGACAAGGGAACCCATCACATCGGGTGCCCCCTGTTCGACAGGGCCAGGAGCTGTTCGACTCTGTGGCTGACAATCCTGCCAGGCCATCAATGTATGTCGTCTTCAATGACACTCAGGCCTACCCTGAGTACCTCATCACGTTTAATTGAAGGGCAGACAACTTCTGTTTGGATGGTCTGTGTCTATTGCACCAGTCAGAGATACTATAGTAACTGGATAGCTGTCTGCGCGAAACGCGTCTGCCAGTGCCGTCTCACGCAGAAAACCAGGGCGGAGGCACTGCTCTCTTCCGGTCTAAGTCTGGGCAGGTTCCATTGTCCACACAGCAATAGAATGTAATGGTTATTTCTTGTACTGTGCTTTATCATCTCTAGCTGATATTAGTTGTGCAAAAACATGATGTAATTTGCAGATTGTAGAGTCAGTGGTTGAAGTTGGACTGACAATTTGTTGAATATGAAGTGTGTTCTTTGACGTAGCGTCTGCTTAAAAGCACAGTGGAACCATTCCAGCTATATCCAGCGTCTGTGGGATTCAGAGGGTTTTGACACAACATGCCAGGAAATAACTGTGCAGTTGTTGGTTGTGGAGCCTACACAGGCCGAAATAGAGGGCTGTCGTTCCACAGAATAATAACACAACGATCCTGAATGGGAGCGAGCAGAGATACCATAGGTTCCTCCCTTTGCGAGTCATCGCGTTAGCGCCAGTGGCGGTATGCGCGCGTCAGAGAGCAGACGACGTGTTCTCACATGTACGGACTGCTATGCCGCTATGTAGAAGACAAGTGGAGTGCAATGGTGCTCAGCATTTCTCATACGTTTAAGAAACGTTTAGCAGCAGTGCCTCTGACTTGCAACACCATCCTGCTTATTAAAAAAAATAATTTCTGATTCATAACATCATTGCCAACTGACTTCATGAAGCGTCGACTCGCTCTTTGCCTTTCGTGTATTATCTCAGTCATAAATGTTACACTCATCTACACTGTCCGAGCTAATGTAGCTATAGATTGACAGTTATGTATAATATACTATTTCAATGTTCATTCTTTCTTTTCAACTACTTATGTTCAGTAAATGCTGCGTACTTACCTCAAGTATCTCCTCGATTAGCTGCTCCATTCTGTAAACTCGGAAACCGGAAATGATCGTTGCCGGTGGGAAGGCGGAGCTGAGCAGACAGCACTGCGACTATATTTAGACTATACACTGAGAGGTCAAGTCAGCAGTCCATTATATATAGTGTCTCTGCACCAGTGTACACCTGTTTAAAAGTATGATTATCCAATGGAAATGATACTAATATCTGATAATCTTGAACTCCAAATTATGTTGTTTGATGCATATGTTGTTGTGTGCTTTTCTTGTTGGAAAGAAACTTTCTTATAATGAAGCATAGCACAGTAACACTGGTGTTTAGTAGTTTCTTACAGTTGTTTAATTTGGATGATGCCTACGACTGATGACATTTCATTATAGCTTTAAACACTCGTTCTTGTGGAAACGAGTACCTATTCATTTCCTATTATAAAACTACAAGCAACAGAACGATTTAGATGAAATTCATTAATTAGACACAAAGGCAGACATGTAGACACACTGATAGGAAAGTGGATAGAAACGCATACACATGCATGCGCACACTGATAGACACACTGATGGACACACACAGATACACACACACACACATGCACATGGACAGACCACACTTGCAGACATACAAAGAGAAGACACAGCTACACATACTTATTTCGCAAAACAAAAAATGTAATTTTACACTCTCAGGATGTAAACATAATCTTAAAGTAAAAATCAAACGGTGAGAATGTAGAAGATACGGTGTAAGCACAAACGTGGTAGAGAGATTAACAAGTTTTGAGAAGTGTTAACAATGAACTGCAACCCTCTACAACCAATTACTCCCACTGCAAATCTGCCTTCATTTACTCTGCTGTTATTTTCATTGTTATCATCTGAATGCCTCATGTAGACATTATACTGTATTCTGTGTATGATTCAAAGTGTTCTGATGAATCGCCGGGTGTATCGTGGATGGCTAACGTCGGCATTTACAGAGTTTGAACAGCAAAGACACGTTTTATAGCAGACTGAGAGAAAAAAAAGTTGAAATAAATCATGACGTATGGAATCAAATGTCACTTTGTTTGTCATTTGACAGTAATTGTATGAGTAATATGGCCCTTTTGATGAAACTTGGCGACATGTTATTGTTCATTGTCTGCCTTCGTCGCCAAGATATTTGATGGTGTGTCTGTTATGAAAATTACAATTCTGACAGTTTACTCGATAAAACCAAAATACATTACATAGAAAGATGTGGAACTCCTTCATAGTCTTCATGTAAAAAAAGCGAAGCTGCGAAAGAGTTACGTCTTATTCACACTGTGCCTAGGCGTGTAGCTCAGTAAACACACTTTAATTTTTGAAGTGAAGAATAAAGTTCACCATAACTCTACTCTTATGACATCTAAAATGACGACATCTCTCATAAAACTTTTTGATAATAATGATAGCAAGTTTTCTGTTTGATTTAGTTTTTCGGGGGGTACTGCTCTGTATAAGTGTGTCAAAGAGGTGTGTGTGTGTGTCTGTGTGTGTGTGTGTGTGCACATGTGTGCGTATTTTATTTTCAATATATTTTTCTTTTTTTTTTTCTATGATTTTTTTAAAGCTATTTTCTGGTGGGAATGTGCACTGGTGATACAATGACCATAACCTCAGAAAAGTATTGCTATTTCGTATAAGTACAAAAGTGGATTGATGAAAAAACAAACCCAAGGCAGATTAAAACATAAGCCAGTTTGAGTACACTTACATATCAGCAATAATGTAGTATGTGGTTGCAGAAATACTGTCTAGATTTCACTGTTCATGTCGACTGAAATAAATGACAAAGCAGATCTTATGTTTGTTAAAAAGTGGCAGAACCTTAACTTCTGGGAGTGTGTGTCACGCCTACTTTGGCCCGGTACGTGGGTGGGTGGGTGGGAGCTGGGGGGGGGGAAAGAGGGAGAGAGAGAGGGAGGGAGGGAGGGAGGGGTGAATATATGTGTTAAGACAGTCGGACAGACTGATTGACCACGCAGCTGCTGCATCTCTGGGGGATTTGACTGATTCCATGTCCCTATCTGCCTTTGCCTTCCCAACACTTGGGAGATGGTGGAAGATTCCCAATCAGCTTTGTAGCCCTGGCGATCTCATCGTCGGGCGACGCTACATGTTTAATGTACTCATGCAATAAGTCAGTAGAAAACAGATCAAACAGACAGTGAAATAATATTTATTATCCATAACTGGACATCATTTTTGCAATAATCAGCGGGGTGGATTTGGAACTGAGAAAACAGATGGCACTGCATTCCACACTAGCCTATGCTGCTCTGTGGGACAGGTGAACTGGCCGTCTCTAAAGTGATCGCTGCAGAATCTTTTGTCACAGTTGCACAGAATTTCAGGTTACAGTTTGCGGAGATTTTTCCTTCTTGTGTTTTACACCTATTTTCAGCACCTGTTAAACAGGGAGAAGTCATTGATAGCAAAGATCCTTTATATAGGATCTTTGTTGATAGCGAAGCCAAAACATCATGTCTTTGGAGATGGCACTTGATTTGTTAGGAGCTCGTCTGGAAAATTATTTTAAACGTCAAAATGTAAATTAGATTTTATTTCCGAATCCATTCCTTTATGTCATTTTCTTTTTCATGTAGAGCATCTACTAAAAGCACGATCCTCCATTGTTTAGTCATTTCAAAAACTAAAATATCGTTCCCGTCGATCAAAATGTGTAACTTGCATGAGGCGAACGAGCGCCAGACCAATTTAGTTAGTGATGTGAACAGAAGCGAGGCTCTGTGGCAAGAGCGGTAGCGCGCTGGACCTGCAGTCAGAGGGTGCGGGGTTCGAAACGGTTCGGATTCCAGAGCTGCATTCTTGAGCAAAAATGCGTAATTCCGTTTGCTTCTCCCCGCCAATGCCAAATACAGTGGCAGAAAGACGGACACCTGGAGGTCAGTCCAGGTGTGGCCCATCCCCCGAGAGTGTAAGGAAGATTATAGGGCCGAAACACTCGGCGACGGGGGCTCTTCCTCTAAAGACCGTCTGCTGCTTCGCTCCATAGGGAGTTTCTAGATACTAGTAAAGATGCTTGTTTCAGTATGAATAGGCCCTACCATGGACATTCTTATTGGATCCATGGCCCTACTTGTTAAAGACTTGATTATTGTAATTATTACATTTATTTTGCAAGGTAGTTTATATGTACATTTGTCCGTTTCGAAATTAACATGCTGAAACTGCATTTTTCCTCTCCTTTTTACTACTGTCCAGAATTACTAAAAGTATCTTTGAGTGAAACTAAGGGTATGATTATCATAAAGATTAGAGTGGTCTTTTCTTCATGGATTTGATGTTGTACAAGACAGTAACAGGTAGTTCATGTAAGTAAAGTGGTTGTTCTGCTGTGTTTTCTGTGACAGTTTAAATACGTGTATAATGTGTACATAATGTAATGTAGTGTTACGTTAGTGCTTCCTTGCATCATGCGTGATTTTGAAGAAAACATTAAAAGATTTCAGCTTATCAGAACCATCAGACAAAATCTGAAGATGTAATTTCTTCGCTTTTGTATTGTTGTTAATTTGAACAAGTTATAGTAGCAATGTGGACATTCATGAAACAGAAATACGGTGACAACTGCAGAGGAGAGATAAGTGTCTGGTGTTTAAATGAATATGCAAGCTGTGCCCGTTATTTCACGTATTGTAATTATTTGTGAGCATGATGTGTGTGTTTGTGTGTGTGTGTGTGTGTGGATGTGCGCGCGCGCGTGCATGCCCATGTGTTTGCATGTGTTCATGTGAATATATCACATATGAATTGTAGTAGATAAGGTTGACTGGGGACTTTTCATACTTGTTTACTTGCCACATGTCTTACATATTATTTGGTATACAAATGGTGACTTGGTAAATTAATTGATTTTAGTTACTCAATTTCCATTCAAGTGGATTTGCAATTCTTTTCGCTTCCTTAACTTTTTGCATCCTCCTTTCTGAATATGCAGACAGTAATGTTGAATAGTGTGATCTTTTCAGCAGAATGTTGTGAGTTTAGTAGCTTGCTTAACATTATTTGACGTCCAAGATAATATTAAAGTGATTGAAGCTCTTTTGCTGAATTGAGGAAGGTAAGGGGGAAAACGGATAAAGTAAAAACCCTCTGATTGTGTGATGTAACCTCCACGCTTTTCTTTTAGTGGAGTCCTCTTCACAGAGATTGCAATGTGTCTATGTCTATATACTTTTCTCAATTATTGCTCATTAAAAAGATTTTTTAAACAGTGCATGTTGATGTTGTCTCTAACTCTTTGACGACTGTTGATGTGAGTCAAGGCATGTGCTATTGTTTGTCCTAGAGCCAACAGTAAGACCAGACAAATCCCAAAGTTATTTCTCTTCAGCTTCAGATCAAAGAATCTGAAACTTCCCTTGATGGCAGATCATGAAAGTCTCTGCTTAGCTGTGACCTTCTGGTTCATTTTGAGTACACCGGTGAACATCCAAGGCCTAATTTCAACCTGAGTGTTTTTCACCACAGCCGTTTTCATTAAGACTTAAGACTTGATGTTTGGTAGAGTGTGTATGTATTCATGCGACAAGTCATAATACTGTTTTGCAACTTTACCGCATTAACACCTTCAAATGTACATCGGCGTCTTCTCTAACAAAGGTTTTTTATCCAGAAGTTGGAGACATATACCCAGCAGTGATTATTGTCATAGATGCTGTAATGAAATCATCCTGAAGATATGCGTAGCTTGGAGCGAGATAAATCCAGAAGGAATTGCAATCTGTTCGATTTTTAAAAAAATGTTAACCATAACATCTGAAGTTTGCAAAACTTATAAAATGAAATGTCTCCTACACATTAGGTGTGGTGCCAGTTTATCTTGAATCACATATCTGGACATGTGAAACTCCCAGAAGACTGCGCTGGAAACCCATTCTTCACACAGTGGTTACATGATATATGACACGCACACATGTGCACAACTTAATGTTACCATACAAAGGACTATTCTGAACATTTGTACTTTTCAGGAGAATCAAGCCGACGACGGTATCATGTTTTTTCTTGCGTTTGTATAATTATTCTCACGCTCATGCTCATACACAGGCTCACATTAATTAATAGACGAGCGCGTGCATGCGGGCTCGTACACACAAGCACACACCACATATAAACATACAGAGGTACTTGGGCCGTTACATAAGCGGAAGGCGTTCCAGTGATGTATACTGTTAAAGATGAAGCACTTGACAAAGCGCTATGCATAATGATAAAAACCGCTGTCGCTGAACCTCCAGGTTTTGGAGAAAAAAAAGATCGGGTTCGAACCCGCAGCCTCCGAGAAAAGAGGAGGAAAAAACGCACAAACACAAAAAACCAGGTCGGGTTCGAACCCACAACCCCTCGAAAAAAGAGAAGAAAAAAAAAGTTTCAGCGCAGAATCGAACCTGGTCATGCATGACCAAGAGCCCAATGCTCTACCAACTGTGCCATTGAAAACTTGTATGCATGTGAAGCATTTATAACGACGTTGTCATAAACCCCCGTGGTTCGTATTTTGCACTGTAAATTGTAGAAAAATGGATGATAGCATGAACTGTTTGGTATTTCATACGGATCTAACCCATCAACGTCAATATTCTTCTCGTAGTATCGCATTTTGGCGTCTGCTGGTAGAGGTTCAACATATATCGAAGCGTTTTGCTGAAGTAGGAAAGATAACTCTGTTTGACTCGATGTCATTACGCTGAAAATTAATGGTCGTTGTCCCCAACATTTCCGGATCAGGGATTGATTAAATCATCATATTTTTGTGACACTGAGACCAGACCATCAAAACAATTAGCACTAGGCCTTGAATCAAATCGTCGTACGAGATCTTACGTTGACTGCAAATGTACAACAGTGCCGCGTGATTGTGTCGACATTCAGTTA
>JAWQFJ010002701.1:30000-69466 GCA_034096865.1 Theodoxus fluviatilis | reverse complement strand
TTTTGGGGGGTTTTTGGGGGGTTTGAGGGGGGGGGGGAAAGGAGATAAAATGTCAAGGAAATCCGTCCAGAAGTTTTTGAGATATCAGCCGTTAAGTCGGGACTGACAGGCAGACATACAGATATAATTACGTCACGGTATTAATGACGTCACACATTTTGCATTTCGCCATTCCGTCAATTGACATGTTAGGGAGGTGCTTTCAAGTTTACGACCTTAAAAAAACAATTTGTTTTCAAGCCTCGATTCTGAAAATTTGATACATTCAATCGGACCTAACTTCCAGTAAGAGTGCAAAATGTCAAGGAAATCCGTCCAGTAGTTTTTGAGAAATCAGCTGTTAAGTCGGGACAGACAGACAGACAGACACACAGACAGACAAAGTCTGTAGGACCTCCAGTAAACCTGGAGGGATAAAAGTAGTTAAGCTATCTGTGAGAGAGAAAGAGAGAGAGAGAGAGAGAGAGAGAGAGAGAGAGAGAGGGAGGGAGGGAGGGAGGGGGGGCAGCATTTTCTCAGACAGTTGTACAGGTAGTGAGAGATGTTAGGATTTGATCCATTTAGCTTGTATGTCAATCAGTGCCAAGGTCGTAAAGTGCATACACTGCTGCCATGTTGGAAGCTGTGGAGAAACATTACATGCAGTGTCTTTCCTTCAGAGTGAACCTGTAATGCGCATAACAGGTGATTATATATGCATTCTAGTGTGTCCTCTTAGTCATCTCTTTTGGAATATACCAGTGAGCATGATAGCTATTCATTGTACATGAAGTATTTCATGACAATGTATACCACGTCAACACAAAGATAGTGATAATTTCCCGCAAATTTAACTTGTCATGTTTATAATGACTTTCATACACAACAGTCTGACTCATTCAAAACACATTTATCACATCAGGTTTAGTCATTGTGCCAGGAGGAGTCCTTATGTTTGAGGTCAGAAAGAACGATGCATTTGATTTCATGAATTTATGCTTATTTCCTATTTACAGGTACAGTGGAAGTTTATCGAGGTTACAATGAAGGGTGAGAAGCGTTTGGACTATGATACGAATACCAATGCTGTGATAGAGAAGGCATATCGAGACCAGAAGAAGAGCGTTCGATTCACAGCCTGGGTCGATGGCAAATCAATGGAATATGAAATTGACTTCAAAAACATGGTGGAATATCCGGTGAGCAACACAAGTGACACTGTTGCTGTCGTGCGCACAGACAAAGTTAAAGGTAAGAAACATATTCAGTTGGTTGTTTTACAGGCATAAATGTGCACTGTCATGGTAGGTTTTGGTGGGTATCAACTGGTGGGACATAGAGGGGCATCACAGTGAAAACCATACATACAAGTGTTTTCTCAGAAAGTGTTGGCTTGGCCCAGAGATGTGAAACTTTACATCAAGGAATATGCAGCAGCCTTGAAATGCAGCTACTTTTCACTGTTTAATGATCACTGAGCTTGACATCATGAGACTACTAACTAATCGTTATTTCTCTGCCATCAGCTGGCTTAGAAATGGGAAGCATTACAGCATAAATCCATTGATATTTTGCAATCTCATGAATGCCTCGTTTCATTACGTTGACCACGTGGTGCTACACATTTCATCTATTGGCAACGAGTCAGAGTATCACTAATTGGCACCTTTCTGTAAAATGATTCAGCACAGAAATTTAAAAGTCGTTCTAAGATAAACTTTTATTACCCCTCTTCAATAAAACCAAAACATCAGGCAAAACACAAAACACACAACTTAACAGTACAAGGTATACTTGTTAAAATTGTATTTTAAAGCGACTCTTCATTTATCGCCATGTTTTCGTTCTGATTAATACATTGTTTGCAGTCCAGTGTTTGTAATTTGATGCATCTGACCAATGCGCTGCATAGCAAAACAGGTTTAAAAAACCCTCTTAAACTGAAAATTCTTCAAAGATCTTTTGAAGAGGAAATATGCACTAAATTAAAAGATGGAAACTTGAGGTTGTTGCTTGTATATGGTGCATATATACATGTACACTCGGTAGGAAATCCTGCCGAGAAATCATTGTGGCTTGCACATACAATATTCTGGGATGTGGTCAAGTACTTAATCTGCTTGTCTATGATTTTAATCAAAGATCCTCTTAATATGCTTCATAATGCTGATATTAAATATTATGTAGATACTGCTTTCAGGCTGCATAAGTGGTTTGGAAAAACAGAACTTAAGAAACTTTTGGATTAGAAATGACCACCTGGTTGACTGCAGACTAGAATTCGATCCAGCACAAATGGCAATGTTTCTCACAGAATAGTAGCTTTTTCGAGATGTTAATGGACACTTGTTGCAAAGAAAATACAGGAAATTACTTTTTCTCTTTGGCAGGGTCTAAGTTTGAAGCGCCAAGCACTTGGAAGGACATGACAGATGATGAGGATCTTGCAGTAATCCAGTTGCCACCTTCCAGCACTGAGTACCAGACTGTAGTGAATAACTTTGGACTTGGGAACCAAATCATCAAGGTATGTTGGTCTAACCAAACCTGTTTTGACAAGTTTTATATAAGATTCATCATGAATCTGTCAAATACTTGTAGTTGGCAGTAACACCATGCTTAAAAGCAATACTTTCAGAGATGCATTATCCCAAAGAGACCCATAAAAGTATATAACACTTGGAAGTACTGTCATGACAACGTATTAAATAATTTTATTGTTTCACTCTCTTGGACACTGTTGCCTCCAGCCAAATGGCTTCTCAAATCTAGATTTGCAACACTTAAAAGCTTTTGAGACATACAGCTGTAGCACTTAACCTCTGCTGCAGGTTGAGAGGATCCAGAACAAGACAATGTACCAGCAGTATTCGGCCAAGCGCCAGCAGATGCAGGCCAAGCAACCAAGCAACACGGTGGAGCATGTCCTCTGGCACGGCACAGCCAGCAACGCCATCTTCAGCATCAACGCCTACGGCTTCAACCGCAGCTACTGTGGCAAGAACGGTGAGTATGGGTGCTTGTTTTTTCTGTTCCCTGTGCAGTTGATGTTGTCTTTAACTGGAGAGTGAGGGTTTGGCCTCTAGTCATTTCATCAGTCAGTTCACTAATGTGAATATCCCTCTGATGCCCCCATTCATGAAGACCCTCATAAATAATCAGAATGTTATGGTTACCCTGTAATTATTTAGTGTATCAGAGTAAACCACTTTTTTTTAAAGTGTTAATTCGCCACAACAAAAAAGTATCTCCTTGCGTCCGACTCGAACCTTCTCATCTGTTTGATTGCAGCTACTGCTTTTGGTCAAGGTGTGTACTTCGCAGTGGACCCCCGCTACTCAGCCAGCAACACCTACTCTGTGCCAGACGTAAGTGGTCAAAAGCACATCTACCAAGCCCTAGTGCTGACTGGCTACGTAGGATCAGGGCACTCGTCACTGCGGGTCCCCCCTGTCCGACAGGGCCAGGAGCTGTTTGACTCTGTTGCTGATAATCCAGGCAGTCCCGGCATGTACATCATCTTCAATGACACTCAGGCCTACCCTGAGTACCTCATCACGTTCCGTTGAAAGGCAGACAGCTTCAGTTTGAACGGTTTCTGTCAGTCGTACCAATGTGCACCTGTTGAAAACAGGTTTTTTGCATAGATTTAAGACTAAACTCTGGTCATCCTGCACTTCAAATCATTTTGCTGACTGCTTATGTTTTTCTTTGCCTTTCATGTTGAAGATGAGGTTTCAAATATTGAAATGTTGCTTAATAGAAATAAGTTGCCTTTTATGTTGAAGATGAGGTTTCAAATATTGAAATTTTGTATTTGTGTAATATGGTTATTTCATTTTAGTCTGTATTTTGGAAGATACATATAACTGATTTAAAATCAATATGCTTGCTTCACACTAGTAAACATGAGCGTTTTATTAATATAATGTGAAATGTTGAACAGTGGTAACAGAACGATTTAGTGATTAAAGAAGAAACATTGGACACACAAAATCATCAACAGAGAGATGGATGAAATGGTAGATATACAGGTACACCACATACATACAGACACAATAGTGAAGAGACAGATGGATGGCTGGCTGATGGATGGATGGATGGATGGATGGAGGGAGGGAGGGATGGATGGAGGGAGGGAGGGATGGATGGAGGGAGGGAGGGATGGATGGATGGATAGTTAAATACTCTTAATTGTCCCACAAAACTGGAAGGTTTGTGTACATATTTACATTGTAGACAAGCATTCAACATTAATATCTCTCAATGAAAATGTGCATGTAGATAATACATAGTAAATTCAAACACATTGATTAGAGAATATAACAAGTTGTGAGAAGCGTTATCAATGAACCATCACACTTTACAACCAAAGGTGGTTTATTTTTCTCCAGTCTTTCATCACATACTCTGCTGTTTTGTTTTACTGATATCATCAGATTGCTTCATGAAGTTGTTCCATTGTATTTTCTATATCATTTTAATTGCACTGGTGAAGCAAATGTGATGTTTGTGAAAGGTGAAAATTAACAGAAAGCCACAATTTGGACAATATAGTAGGTGAAGGTTTATGTGGCTGTGAATGAGAAAAACAGGTTAAAGTTTTACAAATGACAAATGAAGAATTTTCTATTTAAAAAATGTTAATTTCTTAATACAAATTCCAGAGAAAACATGTTTGTAATATACGAGTATATACTTATATTTTTGTGTTATTAGTAGTGTGAAGGAAGAAAGACTTAGCCCCCTAGTGGTTTTTGCTAAACATTTACTCGAAAAACGTTCCAGCAATTTTGGCCTGGTAAGGTATAATGCCATATAATCACACTAGTGAAGCACTGATTGATTCTAAGTGTTACATTGCATGTTAATGATTTTAATGGCATTGTCCAGTGTAGATACCTACATAAATGCATATATGTGTAGACTGAATAGGTTTTTCCCCTTCAAAGTAGATTAATTGCACTTTTTATCTACTATATTGATCTGCGAAAGTAAGTGTTTTTGAAGTATGATTTAATTTTCATTAACATTCTTTTTAGTATTGTCCTGATTTTTGTGAGTGAGAAGGAATGAAGATATGGTGCATTATAGAACTGACTTTAATAATTTGATGTTTTGTTTCAAATAACGATGTAATATCAATAAGAAAGTGACTGGCAGTTTATGAAGGTCTTCTTGTCACGTTTTTTCAGTTACAGCTTCTAACACACACCTGTATTGCGAATTGCATGAAGTAGTGTCAGTATCACTAGTACTTCCTAAAACCCAGTGCGATCATGAAATAACATGCACAGATGTTTTAAACTTTTCTGGAACATCTTGCTCCTCCGACGTTGACTTACATTAAACTATATTTAGTGACGACCCTTCAGTAGAAATGACATTCTGTTTTTTGCTGGGTTTTTTTTGGGGGGGTAATCATGCAAACCGTGCCCAAAATGTTGTGTGGTGATTATTTGTGTGCACTTCATGCGCTTGTGTGTGTGTGTTTGTGTGTGTGTGTGTGTGTGTGTGCATGCGTGCGTGCGTGTGTGTGTGTGTGTGTGTGTGTGTGTAGGCTTGCGTGGATGATTCCTTGTGCATGAAAGTATGCATATGAAAATACCATACACGAACTGAAGTAGATAGGGTTGACAGATAACTTTTCGAACATGTTTTGTTTCTGCAACTTCTCTTACTTAATTAGTAGGTATACGTGTAACTTGCATAGTTAATCAGTTTTACTTATAATTACCCTTAAAGTGAATAACGCGATTCTTACAAAGACCTTTAACTTTTTGCTTCATTTCTAAATATCTTAACAACCATTAAACAGAATAATTCTGTGGGTTAAAAAACAACACGTATGTTGCTTGTGGTTTTCTCATTTCTATTGTATTCAATCTCCTAGATGACTTCAAAATGGTTGAGACTATTTACATCATAAAACGTATATCAAGGAAACCAAGCTTCATCCATCCCCACCCCCATCCCCCTCACATACACACAGACACACACACGCACAGACACACACACACACAGACACACACACACACATACACACACACACACACACACAGACACACACACACACATACACACACAGACACACACACACACGAACAGACACACAGACACACACACACATACACACACACACAGACACACACACACACACACACGCACACACAAACTTAAATGATCAGTGTGACTACCACTGTTTAACTTTTCCTTTTCTGTGGCTCATCTTACAGAGTTTGCAATGTCTACCTACTTCATTTGCTGTGATGTAATCATGATGAAACTTTTCTACATGAGGATGATATGTGCAAGGCAATACTTACCTTATCTCTCGTGGGATTTACATCTGCTGAGATTGGGCATTAGCTTGGGGAAGATTCAAAAGTGCCGTGAATTTGAGTGTTTAGTCTTCTTTGTTTGAAGATGGAATACTAATCTTGACATTCTACCCACTGTACATGCTGAATGTGCTCATATTGTTTGTGTCTCATGATGTGCCCATGAAGTCTTATGATATTCCTATCAACTTGACTGCATGGAACCAGAGCATATGCTGATGCAATGTCATCTGTATTTAGAAGCTTGCCTACTTTAATTTTCAACATTGCGATTTTTTCAATCGTTTTGGGTTTTTCCCTGTGCACTAATTTTCCTGCATATGTGTGCATGCTATTGTTTATTAAAAGGGGTAAAAAAGTACATGTTTATGTTGTCTATGATTATTATACTACCATTGCTGTCAGTTAAGGCAGAAGCTGTTGTTGTTATTTGTCCTAGTAGCAATCAATGAAACCAGAAAAATCCTGAGCTTTGTTCCGTCTGCTTCAGATCAAAGAGTCTGAAATTGTCCATGATGGCGGATCACGTCAGTTTCTACTCAATATAACCTTTTGTTTCATATTGAGTGCACAGGTGGAAGGAAATCCAAGGCCTAATTACAACTTGGACGTATTTACCGAAACTATTTTCCCCGGGAATTTATATCATTTTTGATGGTTTGGTACAATATGTACGTATTCATACAAATAGTTATATTGATGTTCAGCTTTGCACAACTTCAACACCATCAAATGTACATCAGTGTCTTCTCTAAAGGTTCTTCGACCCAGGAGTCACAGGCTTATACCCAGCATTGCTTATATTTAAAGATGCCGAAATGAAATCCTGATGACATGTGTAGCTAAGAGTTAGATGAAATAAACTAGAAATTGTCTACTACACATTAGCTGTGGTGCCAGTGTGAGTGATTTTTAATCACTAACCTGGGCATTTGCAGTAAAGTTAAGATGTAAAGTTCCCATTAAATGTTTATTTGTCGGAAACCTATTCTTTTTATAGTGTTTACCTGGTATAACAGACACACATGGGCACTTTTAACGCCATCTTGATCTTATGAATGACTGTGCTGGGCATGTGTAGGCCTACTTCGGAGGAGATGGAATTCGAGAGTGCAGATTACGAGTACGGTATCATGTGTTCACTTGCCTTTGCATAGTCATTCTCACACACATGCACGTACACATGCTACCATACGCTAATAGGCACGCATCCACACATACACCACACAACACACACGCAGACATACATACAGGGGTACACAGACCCATGTGTTGCGTGTATGTGGTCTTCTACTTGCGGTCCATCCCAGCTTGCGCCAGGAAAGCAGAAGCAAGACAGGCGGGTGTTTTCTTGCAGGATCTTTATTCCCGGACTGGTCAGCACTTACAGCAATCACTCGTGTACCCACAGCGGTCACTCGTGCTGCTCAGGCTGCCCCTCAATATGGCTCCGACAGCCTCTCAAGCGCTCTCAGCTTCCAGTAACCCGTGCTGGACAGGCTGCGCCTCACTACGGCTCCTACAGCCTTTCAAGCACTCATGCTGGACAGGCTGCGCCTCAATACAGCTCCGACAGCTTCCCAAGCACTCACTTCTGGTAACCAGTCTCTCGCGTTGCTCATGTACATACGTTTATATAGTGCCATGCTTGGGTTCGGGAGCATCCACAGCGACTTCTGCATTGCCACATCTGCATGGGGGGGATGGGGGGGGGAGGGGACGCGAGGACCAATTCGTGGTCAGATGCTTACTGCATAGGGGGATGGGGAGTTTCCAGTCCCCCACCAACCACCCAGCATTCCGCTGACTCACTCTGACCCCCTGACCCTCTGGTAGCTGACCAGGCTCCACCCCCTCTCACAGACAAAGGAGGCGATGACTCATTCTGACCCCCGAACCTTCCGCAGGCACTTTACATTACATTCACATTCGCAGGCATTTCACATTCCTTTGCAACACATGCATAAACAGAAAGCGTTCCAGTACCCTGTAAAACTTGAAGCACTTGACAAAGTGCTATGCATAATGCTAAAAATCGCATCTTTTGCTTTGCCATTTAAGCACTCATTATAGATGAATGCACTGTTTGAATATCAAAGGTGATTTTTTAACATCATGCAAGCCAACACAGGTGACAAGCTCCGAAAAACTCAATCATCCGTAGTCAAGTAAAAGGTTTTGTCGAGAGTGCTGTAACGAGAGTCGGTTCCTTCACCCTCTTTCCACTGGAATCTAGGCAGGAAGGTTGGAATTCACCTTTTCCAAAAATCTGTTGAAGTTTAACACGTTTTCCCTCCATACTAACCAGTAGACAAACAGTTATATATGACCTTTTGACCTCGAAAAAAGAATATGCAAATTCTTACCCACACGTGCCAGCCTGCATCGGCCAATCCGATTGCTTAATATGCAAGCAGACAGCCGTGGCAAGGGAGGCAACTCCCCAATGCCTGCACCTGCCAGTGTATATAAGCCTGCAGCTAGCACGTCCCATCACTTTGACAATTTTTCGAAACTATGCGTTTCGCTGGTACTTTGTGCTGGGATTACCTCGAGGTTACGTTGTGTGCCTTAAAGAGTTTGCTGTTCCTTCGCTGGGAGCTTGAGGGAAGTATTGTGGGGCGTCACGGTTGCGTCTGTTGACGCTTCGTGTGGCAGTGTGTTTCCTTGGTTGTTTGCGTACATGCGCTGTGTTGTGGTTGCTTTAGCGTGTAGCGCTCTTTCAGTGNNNGGTGGTGGTGGTGTGATGGTGGTGGTGTGTGGTGGTGTGATGGTGGTGGTGTGATGGTGGTGGTGTGATGGTGGTGTGATGGTGGTGGTGTGATGGTGGTGGTGTGATGGTGGTGTGATGGTGGTGGTGTGATGGTGGTGGTGTGATGGTGGTGGTGTTGTGGTGGTGGTGTGATGGTGGTGGTGTGGTGATGGTGGTGGTGGTGTGGTGGTGGTGTGATGGTGGTGGTGTGGTGGTGGTGTGGTGGTGGTGTGTGGTGGTGTGTGGTGGTGGTGTGATGGTGGTGTGATGGTGGTGGTGTGGTGGTGGTGTGATGGTGGTGGTGTGGTGGTGGTGTGATGGTGGTGGTGTGGTGGTGGTGTGATGGTGGTGGTGTGATGGTGGTGGTGTGATGGTGGTGGTGTGGTGGTGGTGTGATGGTGGTGGTGATGGTGGTGGTGTGATGTGGTGGTGGTGTGATGGTGGTGGTGTGATGGTGGTGGTGTGATGGTGGTGGTGTGATGGTGGTGGTGTGATGGTGGTGGTGTGATGGTGGTGGTGTGATGGTGGTGGTGTGGTGGTGGTGTGATGGTGGTGTGATGGTGGTGGTGTGATGGTGGTGGTGTGATGGTGGTGGTGTGATGGTGGTGGTGTGATGGTGGTGGTGTGATGGTGGTGGTGTGATGGTGGTATGATGGTGGTGGTGATGGTGGTGGTGTGATGGTGGTGGTGTGATGGTGGTGGTGTGATGGTGGTGGTGTGATGGTGGTGGTGTGAGTGGTGGTGGTGTGATGGTGGTGGTGTGATGGTGGTGGTGTGATGGTGGTGGTGTGATGGTGGTGGTGGTGGTGGTGGTGTGATGGTGGTGGTGTGGTGGTGGTGTGATGGTGGTGGTGTGATGGTGGTGGTGTGTGGTGGTGTGGTGGTGGTGGTGGTGGTGTGGTGGTGGTGTGATGGTGGTGGTGTGATGGTGGTGGTGTGATGGTGGTGGTGTGTGGTGGTGGTGTGTGGTGGTGGTGGATAGTGGTGATGGTGATGGTTGTGGTGGTGGTGGTGGTGTGATGGTGGTGGTG
The DNA here is from genome assembly GCA_034096865.1 of Theodoxus fluviatilis. Lineage (NCBI taxonomy): Eukaryota > Metazoa > Mollusca > Gastropoda > Cycloneritida > Neritidae > Theodoxus > Theodoxus fluviatilis. Next base: position 59,363 of record JAWQFJ010002701.1, on the reverse strand, counting down.
TGATGGTGGTGGTGTGGCGGTGGTGGTGGTGGTGTGATGGTGGTGGTGATGGTGGTGTGTGTGATGGTGGTGGTGTGGTGGTGGTGTGGTTGTGTGGTGGTGTGGTGTTAGTGGTGGTGGTGGTGGTGGTGGTGGTGGTGGTGATGGTGGTGGTGGTGGTGGTGGTGGTGGTGGTAGTGGTGGTGGTGGTGGTGATGGTGGTACCTAGGTGATAGTACGCGCTAGAGTGGTGACGCGATTTCTTTTATTTTCAGTACGCTCCTCTCCCCTGTGCTCCTGAATCTCCTTCACCTGTTGCATCTTGTCGGTCTCTTGCAAAGTTGCTGGGGAGAGCACAGTATTGATGCTTACCAAAATGCAAAGCTTGGGTCGAGTACAAGGCGGGCAACGAGCAAATTGCCTTCGCTAAAATTATCAGCAATGATCGTAGGATCTTTGTTATCAGTGTGGTCAATGACTACATCGCCCATTCCAATATAAAGGGAAATAACTCTATTTGGCTTGTTTGCTAGCAGACGATCAAATGGATTCCGGGGTTACCTGCCCTTGCTGCTCCCGAATCACCGTCGCATGCCCTTCCTATTTCTTCTGTCATGCAATAAAATATCGACCTGGCGAACACCAATTTAGAACCGGAACACTTGACCAAATATTTAGCGAATATATCCCAAAACCCGCCTAACTGTGACCGAATACTAGGCCATTATTAGACTTGGCAAACACCAGTTAAGAACCGCCTTAAGAGGCGAACAACGGAAACTGAGACTTAGTGAAGTTACACTAACCAGCTCCGGTGGTGTTCGTAATCAGGAGACTTTCGAGCCCCGTTTTCTGACGTCAAATTCGGTTCTGACGTCGTTCCTTCAACTGACACATTCTGAAATCGCCACCTTTGTCCAATCCTTGGCGGTGATTGATTTGATTTCTGGAGAAGTGACCCTGTAACCCTTTCTCTGCACGACTCTTTGTTCCGACCTGACCCCATCGTCATGGCTAGGGCACTCTCGGTCTTTCCCCACACCTTGGCGAAGAAAAACCGCAGAAAGGTTTCCTTCCTCCGCCGACCCATCCCCACGGTGACCACTGTCGCTCTATCTCGCTTGCAGCAAGAGCACCAAGAAGTGCATGATCTCCTGGACAGCGTGCGAGACAGACACGGAAGGAGGATGGAGGAACTGGAGGAGAAGAAAGCGCTCCTGATCGCCAAGAAGAAGATGCTGGAAGACATGAAGAACTCCGCAGCACCTCGGGTGGAGAGTAACAGACGAACCACGGCCATGGCAGTGCAGAAAACTGCAATGGAGAAAAAGACCAGATTGGAACTTCACACCTCCGCCTTGCGTTTGCGGTGGGTGGATGGATGGATGGATGGATGGGTGGGCGGATGGGTGGACGGACGGACGGGTGGATGGATTAATGGATGGATAGATGGATGGATGGATGGATGGATGGATGGATGGATGGATGGATGGATGGATGGATGGATGGATGGATGGATGGATGGATGGATGGATGGATGGATGGATGGGTGAGTGGATGGATGGATGGATGGATGGATGGATGGATGGATGAATGGATGGATGGGTGGGTGGGTGGGTGGGTGGATGGATGGATGTATGGATGGGTGGGTGTGTGGGTGAGTAGGTGGGTGGGTGGGTGAGTGGATGGATGGATGGTTGGATTGATGGGTGGGTGGATGGGTGGATATGTGGGTGGTTGAGTGGGTGGGTGGATGGGTAGATGGATGGATGGATCGGTGGATGGTTGGATGTATGGTTGGATAGGTGGATGGGTGAGTGGGTGGGTGGGTGAATGGATGATTGGATGGATGGATGGATCGATGGATGGATCAATGGATGGGTGGGTGGGTGGATGGATGGATGGAGGGAGGGAGGGAGGAAAGGATGGATGGATGGATGGATGAATGAATAGACGAGTGGATGGATGGATGAATGGATGCTGGTCGGCTTTCTACTCGTTGCTTGGCTGCGTGGCTTGCTGGAGCGGCATATCTGCGTCCCATGTATCACGTGTGTCTGCGTCCCATGTCTCGTGTGTCTGCGTCCCATGTCTCGCGTGTGTCTGCGTCCCATGTCTCGTGTGTCTGCGTCCCATGTCTCGTGTGTGTCTGGTTCCCATGTCTCGCGTGTGTCTGCGTCCCATGTCTCGTGTGTCTGCCTCCCATGTCTCGTGTGTCTGCGTCCCATGTCTCGCGTGTGTCTGCGTCCCATGTCTCGCATGTGTCTGCGTCCCATGTCTCGCTTGTGTCTGCATCCCATGACTCGCGTGTCTGCGTCCCATGTCTCGCGTGTGTCTGCATCCATTGTCTCGTGTGTCTGCGTCCCATGTATCACGTGTGTCTGCGTCCCATGTCTCCCGTGTGTCTGTGTCCCATGTCTCCCGTGTCTGCGTCCCATGTCTCGTGTGTCTGCGTCCCATGTCTCGCGTGTGTCTGCGTCCCATGTCTCGCGTGTGTCTGCGTCCCATGTCTCGCGTGTGTCTGCGTCCCATGTCTCCCGTGTGTCTGCGTCCCATGATTCGCGTGTGTCTGCGTCCCATGTCTCGTGTGTCTGCGTCCCATGTCTCGCGTGTGTCTGCGTCCCATGTCTCGCGTGTGTCTGCGTCCCATGTCTCGTGTGTCTGCGTCCCATGTCTCGCGTGTCTGCGTCCCATGTCTCGCGTGTGTCTGCGTCCCATGTCTCGCGTGTGTCTGCGTCCCATGTATCACGTGTGTCTGCGTCCCATGTCTCGCGTGTGTCTGCGTCCCATGTCTCGCGTGTGTCTGCGTCCCATGTCTCGCGTGTGTCTGCGTCCCATGTCTCGCGTGCGTCCCATGTTTCGCGTGTGTCTGCGTCCCATGTCTCGTGTGTCAGCGTCCCATGTCTCGCGTGTGGTTGCGTCCCATGTCTCGTGTGTCAGCGTCCCATGTCTCGTGTGTCTGCGTCCCATGTATCACGTGTGTCTGCGTCCCATGTCTCGCGTGTGTCTGCGTCCCATGTCTCGCGTGTGTCTGCGTCCCATGTCTCGCGTGTGTCTGCGTCCCATGTCTCGTGTGTGTCTGCGTCCCATGTCTCCCGTGTGTCTGCGTCCCATGTCTCGCGTGTGTCTGCGTCCCATGTCTCGTGTGTCAGCGTCTCATGTCTCGCGTGTGTCTGCGTCCCATGTCTCGCGTATGTCTGCGTCCCATGTCTTTCGTGTGTCTGCGTCCCATGTCTCGTGTGTGTCTGCGTCCCATGTCTCGCGTGTGTCTGCGTCCCATGTCTCGCGTGTCTGCGTCCCATGTCTCGCGTGTGTCTGCGTCCCATGTCTCGCGTGTGTCTGCCTCCCATGTCTCGCGTGTGTCTGCCTCCCATGTCTCGCGTGTCTGCGTCCCATGTCTCGCGTGTGTCTGCGTCCAATGACTCGCGTGTGTCTGCGTCCCATGTCTCGCTTGTGTCTGCGTCCCATGTCTCGTGTGTCTGCGTCCCATGTCTTCCGTGTGTCTGCGTCCCATGCCTCCCGTGTGTCTGCGTCCCATGTCTCGCGTGTGTCTGCGTCCCATGACTCCCATGTGTCTGCGTCCCATGTCTCGCGTGTGTCTGCGTCCCATGACTCCCGTGTGTCTGCGTCCCATGTCTCGCGTGTGTCTGCGTCCCATGTCTCAAGTGTGTCTGCGTCCCATGTCTCGCGTGTGTCTGCGTCCCATGTCTCGCGTGTGTCTGCGTCCCATTTCTCGCGTGTGTCTGCGTCCCATGTCTCGCGTGTGTCTGCGTCCCATGTCTCGCGTGTGTCTGCGTCCCATGTCTCGCGTGTGTCTGCGTCCCATGTCCCGTGTGTCTGCGTCCCATGTATCACGTGTGTCTGCGTCCCATGACTCGTGTGTCTGCGTCCCATGTCTTTCGTGTGTCTGCGTCCCATGACTCCCGCGTGTCTGCGTCCCATGTCTCGCGTGTGTCTGCGTCCCATGTCTCGCGTGTGTCTGCGTCCCATGTCTCGCGTGTCTGCGTCCCATGTCTCGCGTGTCTGCGTCCCATGTCTCGTGTGTCTGCATCCCATGTCTCGCGTGTCTGCGTCCCATGTCTCGCGTGTGTCTGCGTCCCATGTCTCGCGTGTGTCTGCGTCCCATGTCTCGCGTGTGTCTGCGTCCCATGTATCACGTGTGTCTGCGTCCCATGTATCACGTGTGTCTGCGTACCATGTATCACGTGTGTCTGCGTCCCATGTCTCGCGTGTGTCTGAGTCCCATGACTCGCGTGTCTGCGTCCCATGTATCACATGTGTCTGCGTCCCATGTCTCCCGTGTGTCTGCGTCCCATGTCTCGCGTGTGTCTGCGTCCCATGTATCACGTGTGTCTGCGTCCCATGTCTCGCGTGTGTCTGCGTCCCATGTATCACGTGTGTCTGCGTCCCATGTCTCGCGTGTGTCTGCGTCCCATGTCTCGCGTGTGTCTGCGTCCCATGTATCACGTGTGTCTGCGTCCCATGTATTATGTGTGTCTGCATCCAATGTCTCGCGTGTCTGCGTCCCATGTCTCGCGCGTGTTTGCGTCCCATGTCTCGCGTGTGTCTGCGTCCCATGTCTCACGTGTGTCTGCGTCCCATGTCTCGCGTGTGTCTGCGTCCCATGTCTCCCGTGTGTCTGCGTCCCATGTCTCGCGTGTGTCTGCGTCCCATGTATCACGTGTGTCTGCGTCCCATGTCTCGCGTGTGTCTGCGTCCCATGTCTCGCGTGTGTCTGCGTCCCATATCTCGCGTGTGTCTGCGTCCCATGTCTCGCGTGTGTCTGCGTCCCTTGACTCGCGTGTGTCTGCATCCCATGTCTCGCGTGTATCTGCGTCCCATGTCTCGTGTGTCTGCGTCCCATGTCTCGCGTGTGTCTGCGTCCCATGTCTCGCGTGTGTCTGCGTCCCATGTATCACGTGTGTCTGCGTCCCATGTATCACGTGTGTCTGCGTCCCATGTATCACTTGTGTCTGCGTCCCATGTCTCGCGTGTGTCTGTCTGCGTCCCATGTCTCGCGTGTGTCTGCGTCCCATGTATCACGTGTGTCTGCGTCCCATGTATCACGTGTGTCTGCGTCCCATGTCTCGCGTGTCTGCGTCCAATGTCTCGCGCGTGTCTGCGTCCCATGTCTCGCGTGTGTCTGCGTCCCATGTCTCGTGTGTTTGCCTCCCATGTCTCGCAGGTGTCTGCGTCCCATGTCTCGTGTGTTTGCGTCCCATGTCTCGCGTGTGTCTGCGTCCCATGTCTCGTGTGTCTGCGTCCCATGTCTCACGTGTGTCTGCGTCCCATGTCTCGTGTGTGTCTGCGTCCCATGTATCACGTGTGTCTGCGTCCCATGTCTCGCGTGTGTCTGCGTCCCATGTATCACGTGTGTCTGCGTCCAATGTATCACGTGTGTCTGCGTCTCATGTCTCGCGTGTGTCTGCGTCCCATGACTCCCGTGTGTCTGCGTCCCATGTCTCGCGTGTGTCTGCGTCCCATGTCTCGCGTGTGTCTGCGTCCCATGTCTCGCGTGTGTCTGCGTCCCATGTCTCGTGTGTCTGCGTCCCATGTCTTGCGTGTGTCTGCGTCCCATGTCTCGCGTGTGTCTGCGTCCCATGTCTCGCGTGCGTCCCATGTCTCGTGTGTCTGCGTCCCATGTATCACATGTGTCTGCGTCCCATGTCCCGTGTGTCTGCGTCCTTTGTATCACATGTGTCTGCGTCCCATGTCTCGTGTGTCTGCGTCCCATGTCTCGCGTGTGTCTGCGTCCCATGACTCGCGTGTGTCTGCGTGCCATGTATCACATGTGTCTGCGTCCCATGTCTCGTGTGTCTGCGTCCCATGTCTCCCGTGTGTCTGCGTCCCATGACTCGCGTGTGTCTGCGTCCCATGTCTCCCGTGTGTCTGCGTCCCATGACTCGCGTTTCTGCGTCCCATGTCTCGCGTGTGTCTGCGTCCCATGTCCCGTGTGTCTGCGTCCCATGTATCACGTGTGTCTGCGTCCCATGACTCGTGTGTCTGCGTCCCATGTCTTTCGTGTGTCTGCGTCCCATGACTCCCGCGTGTCTGCGTCCCATGTCTCGCGTGTGTCTGCGTCCCATGTCTCGCGTGTGTCTGCGTCCCATGTCTCGCGTGTCTGCGTCCCATGTCTCGCGTGTCTGCGTCCCATGTCTCGTGTGTCTGAATCCCATGTCTCGCGTGTCTGCGTCCCATGTCTCGCGTGTGTCTGCGTCCCATGTCTCGCGTGTGTCTGCGTCCCATGTCTCGCGTGTGTCTGCGTCCCATGTATCACGTGTGTCTGCGTCCCATGTATCACGTGTGTCTGCGTACCATGTATCACGTGTGTCTGCGTCCCATGTCTCGCGTGTGTCTGAGTCCCATGACTCGCGTGTCTGCGTCCCATGTATCACATGTGTCTGCGTCCCATGTCTCCCGTGTGTCTGCGTCCCATGTCTCGCGTGTGTCTGCGTCCCATGTATCACGTGTGTCTGCGTCCCATGTCTCGCGTGTGTCTGCGTCCCATGTATCACGTGTGTCTGCGTCCCATGTCTCGCGTGTGTCTGCGTCCCATGTCTCGCGTGTGTCTGCGTCCCATGTATCACGTGTGTCTGCGTCCCATGTATCACGTGTGTCTGCATCCAATGTCTCGCGTGTCTGCGTCCCATGTCTCGCGCGTGTTTGCGTCCCATGTCTCGCGTGTGTCTGCGTCCCATGTCTCACGTGTGTCTGCGTCCCATGTCTCGCGTGTGTCTGCGTCCCATGTCTCCCGTGTGTCTGCGTCCCATGTCTCGCGTGTGTCTGCGTCCCATGTATCACGTGTGTCTGCGTCCCATGTCTCGCGTGTGTCTGCGTCCCATGTCTCGCGTGTGTCTGCGTCCCATGTCTCGCGTGTGTCCGCATACAACACACGCAGACACACGCAAGACATGGGACGCAGACATGTGATACATGGGACGCAGACACACGGGAGACATGGGACGCAGACATGTGATACATGGGACGCAGACACACACGAGACATGGGACGCAGACACACGCGAGACATGGGACGCAGACACACGGGAGACATGGGACGCAGACACACGGGAGACATGGGACGCAGACACACGGGAGACATGGGACGCAGACACACACGAGACATGGGACGCAGACACACGCGAGACATGGGACGCAGACACACGCGAGACATGGGACGCAGACACACGCGAGACATGGGACGCAGACACACGCGAGACATGGGACGCAGACACACGGGAGACATGGGACGCAGACACACGCGAGACATGGGACGCAGACACACGGGAGACATGGGACGCAGACACATGTGATACATGGGACGCAGACACGCGAGTCATGGGACGCAGACACACGCGAGACATGGGACGCAGAAACGCGAGTCATGGGACGCAGACACACGGGAGACATGGGACGCAGACACACGCGAGTCATGGGACGCAGACACACGGGAGACATGGGACGCAGACACACGAGACATGGGACGCAGACACATGTGATACATGGCACGCAGACACACGCGAGTCATGGGACGCAGACACACGCGAGACACGGGACGCAGACACACGAGACATGGGACGCAGACACATGTGATACAAAGGACGCAGACACACGGGACATGGGACGCAGACACATGTGATACATGGGACGCAGACACACGAGACATGGGACGCACGCGAGACATGGGACGCAGACACACGCGAGACATGGGACGCAGACACACGCGAGACATGGGACGCAGACACACGAGACATGGGACGCAGACACACGCGAGACATGGGACGCAGACACACGCGAGACATGGGACGCAGACACACGAGACATGGGACGCAGACACACGCGAGACATGGGACGCAGACACACGGGAGTCATGGGACGCAGACACACGCGAGACATGAGACGCAGACACACGTGATACATTGGACGCAGACACACGTTATACATGGGACGCAGACACACGCGAGACATGGGACGCAGACACACGTGATACATGGGACGCAGACACACACGAGACATGGGACGCAGACACACGTGAGACATGGGACGCAGACACACGAGACATGGGACGCAGACACACGCGAGACATGGGACGCAAAACACACGAGACATGGGACGCAGACACCTGCGAGACATGGGAGGCAAACACACGAGACATGGGACGCAGACACACGCGAGACATGGGACGCAGACACGCGCGAGACATTGGACGCAGACACGCGAGACATGGGACGCAGACACACGTGATACATGGGACGCAGACACACGTGATACATGGGACGCAGACACACGCGAGACATGGGACGCAGACACACGCGAGACATGGGACGCAGACACAAGTGATACATGGGACGCAGACACACGTGATACATGGGACGCAGACACACGTGATACATGGGACGCAGACACACGCGAGACATGGGACGCAGACACACGCGAGACATGGGACGCAGACACACGAGACATGGGACGCAGATACACGCGAGACATGGGATGCAGACACACGCGAGTCAAGGGACGCAGACACACGCGAGACATGGGACGCAGACACACGCGAGATATGGGACGCAGACACACGCGAGACATGGGACGCAGACACACGCGAGACATGGGACGCAGACACACGTGATACATGGGACGCAGACACACGCGAGACATGGGACGCAGACACACGGGAGACATGGGACGCAGACACACGCGAGACATGGGACGCAGACACACGTGAGACATGGGACGCAGACACACGCGAGACATGGGACGCAAACACGCGCGAGACATGGGACGCAGACACGCGAGACATTGGATGCAGACACACGTGATACATGGGACGCAGACACACGTGATACATGGGACGCAGACACACGCGAGACATGGGACGCAGACACACGCGAGACATGGGACGCAGACACACGTGATACATGGGACGCAGACACACGCGAGACATGGGACGCAGACACACGTGATACATGGGACGCAGACACACGCGAGACATGGGACGCAGACACACGGGAGACATGGGACGCAGACACATGTGATACATGGGACGCAGACACGCGAGTCATGGGACTCAGACACACGCGAGACATGGGACGCAGACACACGTGATACATGGTACGCAGACACACGTGATACATGGGACGCAGACACACGTGATACATGGGACGCAGACACACGCGAGACATGGGACGCAGACACACGCGAGACATGGGACGCAGACACACGCGAGACATGGGACGCAGACACGCGAGACATGGGATTCAGACACACGAGACATGGGACGCAGACACGCGAGACATGGGACGCAGACACGCGAGACATGGGACGCAGACACACGCGAGACATGGGACGCAGACACACGCGAGACATGGGACGCAGACACGCGGGAGTCATGGGACGCAGACACACGAAAGACATGGGACGCAGACACACGAGTCATGGGACGCAGACACACGTGATACATGGGACGCAGACACACGGGACATGGGACGCAGACACACGCGAGACATGGGACGCAGAAACGCGAGTCATGGGACGCAGACACACGGGAGACATGGGACGCAGACACACGCGAGTCATGGGACGCAGACACACGGGAGACATGGGACGCAGACACACGAGACATGGGACGCAGACACATGTGATACATGGCACGCAGACACACGCGAGTCATGGGACGCAGACACACGCGAGACATGGGACGCAGACACACGAGACATGGGACGCAGACACATGTGATACAAAGGACGCAGACACACGGGACATGGGACGCAGACACATGTGATACATGGGACGCAGACACACGAGACATGGGACGCACGCGAGACATGGGACGCAGACACACGCGAGACATGGGACGCAGACACACGCAAGACATGGGACGCAGACACACGAGACATGGGACGCAGACACACGCGAGACATGGGACGCAGACACACGCGAGACATGGGACGCAGACACACGAGACATGGGACGCAGACACACGCGAGACATGGGACGCAGACACACGGGAGTCATGGGACGCAGACACACGCGAGACATGAGACGCAGACACACGTGATACATTGGACGCAGACACACGTGATACATGGGACGCAGACACACGCGAGACATGGGACGCAGACACACGTGATACATGGGACGCAGACACACACGAGACATGGGACGCAGACACACGTGAGACATGGGACGCAGACACACGAGACATGGGACGCAGACACACGCGAGACATGGGACGCAAACACACGAGACATGGGACGCAGACACCTGCGAGACATGGGAGGCAAACACACGAGACATGGGACGCAGACACACGCGAGACATGGGACGCAGACACGCGCGAGACATTGGACGCAGACACGCGAGACATGGGACGCAGACACACGTGATACATGGGACGCAGACACACGTGATACATGGGACGCAGACACACGCGAGACATGGGACGCAGACAGACACACGCGAGACATGGGACGCAGACACAAGTGATACATGGGACGCAGACACACGTGATACATGGGACGCAGACACACGTGATACATGGGACGCAGACACACGCGAGACATGGGACGCAGACACACGCGAGACATGGGACGCAGACACACGAGACATGGGACGCAGATACACGCGAGACATGGGATGCAGACACACGCGAGTCAAGGGACGCAGACACACGCGAGACATGGGACGCAGACACACGCGAGATATGGGACGCAGACACACGCGAGACATGGGACGCAGACACACGCGAGACATGGGACGCAGACACACGTGATACATGGGACGCAGACACACGCGAGACATGGGACGCAGACACACGGGAGACATGGGACGCAGACACACGCGAGACATGGGACGCAGACACACGTGAGACATGGGACGCAGACACACGCGAGACATGGGACGCAAACACGCGCGAGACATGGGACGCAGACACGCGAGACATTGGATGCAGACACACATAATACATGGGACGCAGACACACGTGATACATGGGACGCAGACACACGCGAGACATGGGACGCAGACACACGCGAGACATGGGACGCAGACACACGTGATACATGGGACGCAGACACACGCGAGACATGGGACGCAGACACACGTGATACATGGGACGCAGACACACGCGAGACATGGGACGCAGACACACGGGAGACATGGGACGCAGACACATGTGATACATGGGACGCAGACACGCGAGTCATGGGACTCAGACACACGCGAGACATGGGACGCAGACACACGTGATACATGGTACGCAGACACACGTGATACATGGGACGCAGACACACGTGATACATGGGACGCAGACACACGCGAGACATGGGACGCAGACACACGCGAGACATGGGACGCAGACACACGCGAGACATGGGACGCAGACACGCGAGACATGGGATGCAGACACACGAGACATGGGACGCAGACACGCGAGACATGGGACGCAGACACGCGAGACATGGGACGCAGACACACGCGAGACATGGGACGCAGACACACGCGAGACATGGGACGCAGACACGCGGGAGTCATGGGACGCAGACACACGAAAGACATGGGACGCAGACACACGAGTCATGGGACGCAGACACACGTGATACATGGGACGCAGACACACGGGACATGGGACGCAGACACACGCGAGACATGGGACGCAGACACACGCGAGACATGGGACGCAGACACACGCGAGACATGGGACGCAGACACACGCGAGAAATGGGACGCAGACACACGCGAGACATGGGACGCAGACACACGCGAGACATGGGACGCAGACACACTTGAGACATGGGACGCAGACACACGCGAGACATGGGACGCAGACACACGGGAGTCATGGGACGCAGACACACGCGAGACATGGGACGCAGACACATGGGAGTCATGGGACGCAGACACACGCGAGACATGGGACGCAGACACACGGGAGGCATGGGACGCAGACACACGGAAGACATGGGACGCAGACACACGAGACATGGGACGCAGACACAAGCGAGACATGGGACGCAGACACACGCGAGTCATTGGACGCAGACACACGCGAGACATGGGACGCAGACACGCGAGACATGGGAGGCAGACACACGCGAGACATGGGAGGCAGACACACGCGAGACATGGGACGCAGACACACGCGAGACATGGGACGCAGACACGCGAGACATGGGACGCAGACACACGCGAGACATGGGACGCAGACACACACGAGACATGGGACGCAGACACACGAAAGACATGGGACGCAGACATACGCGAGACATGGGACGCAGACACACGCGAGACATGAGACGCTGACACACGAGACATGGGACGCAGACACACGCGAGACATGGGACGCAGACACACGGGAGACATGGGACGCAGACACACACGAGACATGGGACGCAGACACACGCGAGACATGGGACGCAGACACACGCGAGACATGGGACGCAGACACACGCGAGACATGGGACGCAGACACACGTGATACATGGGACGCAGACACACGAGACATGGGACGCTGACACACGAGACATGGGACGCAACCACACGCGAGACATGGGACGCTGACACACGAGACATGGGACGCAGACACACGCGAAACATGGGACGCACGCGAGACATGGGACGCAGACACACGCGAGACATGGGACGCAGACACACGCGAGACATGGGACGCAGACACACGCGAGACATGGGACGCAGACACACGTGATACATGGGACGCAGACACACGCGAGACATGGGACGCAGACACACGCGAGACATGGGACGCAGACACGCGAGACATGGGACGCAGACACACGAGACATGGGACGCAGACACACGCGAGACATGGGACGCAGACACACGCGAGACATGGGACGCAGACACACGAGACATGGGACGCAGACACACGCGAATCATGGGACGCAGACACACGGGAGACATGGGACGCAGACACACGCGAGACATGGGACGCAGACACACGCGAGACATGGGACGCAGACACACGCGAGACATGGGACGCAGACACACGAGACATGGGACGCAGACACGGGAGACATGGGACACAGACACACGGGAGACATGGGACGCAGACACACGTGATACATGGGACGCAGACACACGAGACAATGGATGCAGACACACGCGAGACATGGGACGCAGACACGCGAGTCATGGGATGCAGACACAAGCGAGACATGGGACGCAGACACATGCGAGACATGGGACGCAGACACACGCGAGACATGGGACGCAGACACACGAGACATGGGAGGCAGACACACGAGACATGGGACGCAGACACACGCGAGACATGGGAACCAGACACACACGAGACATGGGACGCAGACACACGAGACATGGGACGCAGACACACGCGAGACATGGGACGCAGACACACGAGACATGGGACGCAGACACACGTGATACATGGGACGCAGATATGCCGCTCCAGCAAGCCACGCAGCCAAGCAACGAGTAGAAAGCCGACCAGCATCCATTCATCCATCCATCCACTCGTCTATTCATTCATCCATCCATCCATCCATCCTTTCCTCCCTCCCTCCCTCCATCCATCCATCCACCCACCCACCCATCCATTGATCCATCCATCGATCCATCCATCCATCCAATCATCCATTCACCCACCCACCCACTCACCCATCCACCTATCCAACCATACATCCAACCATCCACCGATCCATCCATCCATCTACCCATCCACCCACCCACTCAACCACCCACATATCCACCCATCCACCCACCCATCAATCCAACCATCCATCCATCCACTCACCCACCCACCCACCTACTCACCCACACACCCACCCATCCATACATCCATCCATCCACCCACCCACCCACCCACCCATCCATCCATTCATCCATCCATCCATCCATCCATCCATCCATCCATCCATCCACTCACCCATCCATCCATCCATCCATCCATCCATCCATCCATCCATCCATCCATCCATCCATCCATCCATCCATCCATCCATCCATCCATCCATCCATCCATCCATCCATCTATCCATCCATTAATCCATCCACCCGTCCGTCCGTCCACCCATCCGCCCACCCATCCATCCATCCATCCATCCACCCACCGCAAACGCAAGGCGGAGGTGTGAAGTTCCAATCTGGTCTTTTTCTCCATTGCAGTTTTCTGCACTGCCATGGCCGTGGTTCGTCTGTTACTCTCCACCCGAGGTGCTGCGGAGTTCTTCATGTCTTCCAGCATCTTCTTCTTGGCGATCAGGAGCGCTTTCTTCTCCTCCAGTTCCTCCATCCTCCTTCCGTGTCTGTCTCGCACGCTGTCCAGGAGATCATGCACTTCTTGGTGCTCTTGCTGCAAGCGAGATAGAGCGACAGTGGTCACCGTGGGGATGGGTCGGCGGAGGAAGGAAACCTTTCTGCGGTTTTTCTTCGCCAAGGTGTGGGGAAAGACCGAGAGTGCCCTAGCCATGACGATGGGGTCAGGTCGGAACAAAGAGTCGTGCAGAGAAAGGGTTACAGGGTCACTTCTCCAGAAATCAAATCAATCACCGCCAAGGATTGGACAAAGGTGGCGATTTCAGAATGTGTCAGTTGAAGGAACGACGTCAGAACCGAATTTGACGTCAGAAAACGGGGCTCGAAAGTCTCCTGATTACGAACACCACCGGAGCTGGTTAGTGTAACTTCACTAAGTCTCAGTTTCCGTTGTTCGCCTCTTAAGGCGGTTCTTAACTGGTGTTTGCCAAGTCTAATAATGGCCTAGTATTCGGTCACAGTTAGGCGGGTTTTGGGATATATTCGCTAAATATTTGGTCAAGTGTTCCGGTTCTAAATTGGTGTTCGCCAGGTCGATATTTTATTGCATGACAGAAGAAATAGGAAGGGCATGCGACGGTGATTCGGGAGCAGCAAGGGCAGGTAACCCCGGAATCCATTTGATCGTCTGCTAGCAAACAAGCCAAATAGAGTTATTTCCCTTTATATTGGAATGGGCGATGTAGTCATTGACCACACTGATAACAAAGATCCTACGATCATTGCTGATAATTTTAGCGAAGGCAATTTGTTCGTTGCCCGCCTTGTACTCGACCCAAGCTTTGCATTTTGGTAAGCATCAATACTGTGCTCTCCCCAGCAACTTTGCAAGAGACCGACAAGATGCAACAGGTGAAGGAGATTCAGGAGCACAGGGGAGAGGAGCGTACTGAAAATAAAAGAAATCGCGTCACCACTCTAGCGCGTACTATCACCTAGGTACCACCATCACCACCACCACCACCACTACCACCACCACCACCACCACCACCACCACCATCACCACCACCACCACCACCACCACCACCACCACTACAACCACTACCACCACTACAACCACTACCACCACCACCATCACCACCATCACTAACAACACCACCATCACCCTCACCATCACAACCACCACCACCACTACAACCACCACCACCTCTCAACCACCATCCACCACCACCATCACCACCACATCCACACCACCACCATCCACCACCACCACACCACCATCACCACCACCACACCACCACATCCACCACCACCATCACACCACCACCACACCACCACCACCACCACCACCATCACACCACACACCATCACCACCACCATCACCACCACCACCACAGCAACAGCATCACCACCACCATCACACCACCACCATCCACCACCACCACCACCACCACCATCAACACCACCACCATCACACCACCACCATCACTACCACCATCACACCACCACCATCATACCACCACCATCACACCACCACCATCATCAACCATCACACACCACCACTCATCACCACCACCATCATCACCACCATCACACCACCACCATCAACACACATCACACCACCACCATCACACCACCATCACACCACCACCATCACACCACCCCCACAACACCACCATCATCACCACCATCCACACCATCATCACACCACCATCACACCACCACCATCACAACCACCACCATCACACCACCACCATCACCACCACCACCACCACCATCACACCACCACCACCACCACCACCACCATCACACCACCACACCACCACCACCATCACCACCACCACCACCATCACACCACACCACCACAACACCATCACACCACACACACCACCACCACCGCCACACCACCACCATCACACCACCACCATCACACCACCACCATCATCACCACCATCACCACCACCACCACACCACCACCATCATCACACCACCACCACCACACCACCATCACGCCACCATCACACCATCACATCACCACCATCACCACCACCACATCACCACACCACCACCACCACCACCTCCACCACCACTACCGCCACCACCACTACCACCATCATTAATACCACCGCCAACATCACCACAACCACCATCATTAACCCCACCATTATTAACACCACCATCATGAACACCACCATCATTATCACCACCATCATTAATACCACCATCATTATCACCACCATCATTAATACCACCATCATTATCACCACCATCATTAACACCACCATCATCAACACCACTATCATTAACACCACCATCATTAACACCACCATCATTAATACAACCGCCGCCACCACCATCATCCACACTACTCAACTTGTCAACGTGAGCGCTACTTCAGCCGATACCAGACACACATAACGGAAAAGACAAGTAATGCAAGAACACAATTTTATCTTTCTGTCGGGAAATGGAACATATCAAATAAATAGCATTTGTTTTGTTGTTGTTTTCTACAGCGTGAATCAGGGATTGAATCAACCTTATTCAGTAATCGTCAACAGTATTTAAAAAAGAAAGAAGAAGAAGAAGGTATTAAACAAGACGTCAACAATAAAAATTCTTTCTTTGATGGACAATTCATGAAACTAATTATATTTCGCGAAGCCCACACACTTATTGGAATGGAAAGTGAACGTTGTGTGATATATGAAGAGATTACACCGCGAAATGTGATTTAAAGTATTAACATTGAATTAACGTTGTCATGAAACAATAATCAAACACATATTTTTCTTACCGTACCCTAACACATGCGTGGATTAACATTAGGAGGGAGAATCATATAAGCTTAAAGAGCTTGAGACTGTCACATCTCTCTCTCCCTCTCTCTTTCTCTCTCTCTCTCTCTCTCTCTCTCTCTCTCTCTCTCTCGTCTTCGTCCTTCTCTCTCCTCTCCCTCTCTCTCCTCATCGCTCTCTCTCTCTCTCTTTCGTTTCTCTCCCTTCCCCTCCCTCCCCCCTCCCCCCCCCCCGTCGCTCCTCCCCCTCCCCCTCTCCCTCCCCCTCCCACTCCCCCTCCACCCCTCCCTTAAGCAAATGAGTTCAAATAAAAGTAGTTGCACGCAAAATAACATTAGTGAACGAACTCCACTTCACACAAGCATGTCGTGGTGAAACTAATATAAGTCATTTTAATCATTAAAGCAACACATTTTAGACACCCAAGCAAGCAAGCTCGCAAATAACGACTTAAACCTAAGTCACATGTCTACAGAAGTTCAACCCTCCACCCTCCACCCCCCTTTTAGTTCACCAACTACCCCATTCAGAAGGCTTTACTTTACGAAGAAAGCACACCTTTTCTTCTTCTTCTAAAACAAATGCCTGCCTATTCAACTCAACCACGAAATACTAGGAGATTTGCCCAATAGAATCAAATTGCTTAAATTGCCTTCACGATTACAGCAATTTCAGTTCATAACATCCAGAGGCAATACAGCTTACATCAAGCAACCAAACTGATTCGATCTCTGGTTGAACCTTTTGACTGTAAGAAGTGATTTGGAGGGGCATGTCTTCTGTCACTGTTGCAGACAACAAAGAATTGTCTTTATTTAAGGACACACTTCCTTTTGGGGCAGCGAATGATGACGTCATGTCTGTGGAAGGAAACAAGTCAGGCTATCAAACAGCTGTGAATATGAGGGGGGAAATTGGTTTCTAAATCAGTAAATGGAGAGAGAGAGAGAGAGAGAGAGAGAGAGAGAGAGAGAGAGAGAGAGAGAGAGAGAGAGAGAGAGAGAGAGACTAGAGAGAGAGAGAGAGAGAAGAGAGAGAGAGAGAGAGAGAGAGAGAGAGAGAGAGAGAGAGAGAGAGAAGAGAGAGAGAGAGAGAGAGAGAGAGACAGACAGAGAGAGTGTGTGTCGGAGACAAAGAATGAGTCACAGTGAGAGAGAGAGAGAGAGAGAGAGAGAGAGAGAGAGAGAGAGAGAGAGAGAGAGAGACAAAGAGAGAGACAAAGAGAGAGAGAGAGATAAAGAGAAAGACAGAGAGAGACAGACACAGAGAGAGAGAGAGAGAGAGAGAGAGAGAGAGAGAGAGAGAGAGAGAGAAGAGAGAGAGAGAGAGAGAGAGAGAGAGAGAGAGAGAGAGAGAGAGAGAGAGAGAGAGAGAGAGCAGCGGTAGGAGCAACGGCAATGCATATGAGCAGTTGGAGCAGGGGCATAAACCTGGCAGGAGCCCTGCAGCAATATAGCCACGATTTTCACCACCACCATGATCATTAAGTGAATACATCTCCATGAACCACATCGTGAGATTATTAAAACATTCGGTCGAGAGTGTGGAACTGGATTAAAGTTCCTTCCCACGGCAATGCTACCTGAGCGTACCGAACAAAAGATTGAGAGAACCACTAGAAGCCTAGCTCTGTATTTGAAAAGAGAACGGCTCGAATAAATTGTTAATGTGGCAATCTCACGGTTAAATACTCCAAATCATCAATTAGAAAATATAATACCAATGATAATTAATAATCAAATAAGGAAATAAAAGAAAAAAATCGTTACGCGAAAGTGCTGACGGCAGATACCAAGAGTACGAAAACATTTATGGTGTACTTTGCGTATCTTCCAAGATGGCGGGAAGAGGCAGGGGACGCGGACGAGGACTGCTCGCTACGACGGTCGCTCCTGGGGCTCCAGGAAACCGTGTAAATGAAGATGAGAGAGTGAGTACTAATCAATATATATGTAGCATCCCGTTCACGCTAGCGGAAATGTCGATAGCTGTTGTCTTTCAGTCTCGGCATCGGCCATACATTCATGGTTCAACTTCAACCATCTTTTCAACCTAATCTCTAGTCTCTCTCAAATCACAACAAATGAGAATTGTCCCTGTGGGGCAAATTTTTCGTATCAAAAACCCCATGCTGAGAGGTTTTTTTTTTTAACAAGCGAGAACTTGGTTGAAGAAGCCTGGAGAAAAGCAGCTTTGGCACTGGTTATACTTTCCTGCTGTACACGTCTGTGTACAACTGGTGTCACGTGCATTTTCGCTTCCTTGTGCGTGTTGAACCGGCTTTGCAGCGACAAAGACTATCTTCCGGTACGGTCTGCAAATGCTTACCTGTAATTGTCTGGGATTTTCCCGTTGTTCATGCCGACTTGTAATACTAATACCAGTAGAAAACATGTGAATGCTTCCCCTTGTCTTGTGTGCTTATGTTCCATTTCTATGTTTCTGTTGCTTTTTCAGTATTTCACTATTTGTAGGTATGTTACAAAAATATTTTTTTTAAGAATTCAATATATTGCTTGTTATCATTGGAAGGGGTAAAAAATCAGCTTTCCAATGGTATATACAGCTTTGAGTTTGGTTAAGTTTGACCCGAGTTATGAATTTTTACACCAATAAAATTGGTTAATGAGACAAAGAAGGAAAATTGAAACCAGTTTACACCCTTTTTTACTAAAATTAACTGTAATTCCCACATTTTTCAATCAATATTGTTCAATTTGGTATGAAAAGAAAGGTCAATGTCTCTACTAGACAATTATATAGGTTATCTTACTTTGAAAAATAAGATTTGTTTTACCTTGTGATTTTTAAAGGGGCACACCCGTGACTGGAAAAAACAAAAATTCAGGAAATTTGAAAAAAATATCAAATTTTAAGATATTGCTTTATATCACCAGAAAGAGCAAAAAAATAGCTTTCCAATGGTATATATAAATTTCAGATTGGTTAACTTTAACTCGTTACGAATTTTTATGTGAATAAAATATTTGCAGAGCCAAAGAAGGAAAATTCGGATGTTGTACTTGTAGTCGTGAAAAGCGTGAGGCAATGAAAGGCCATGGTTGAAAGTAATGTCCCAATAACATCTTTTCTCCCCGAAAAATCAAACAACACAAAACCTTATTTTCAATGTGAAACACCTACTGATAGTGATACTGAGTCAGAATGTGAGTTACCATCCGCCATCTTGGATTGTGATCGTGGAGCTGTACGCTGTTATCAGTTATGTGCATGGAAAAGGACATTTCGACAATGACTCGAATGAGCACTTACTTGAAACTTTGGGAAACATTATAAAAATGACGTATCTATTAATAAGGATATTTTTTAGAGTTGGATCAGCACATAAAATTGGTTTGATCACATACTTGATGCTTCTCCGTATATATATTACTGATGATCTTGGATTGTGATCTTGGAGGGGTACGCTGTTATGTTCAGTGAAAAGGACATTTCGACATGAAGCACTTACTTGAAACTTTGGGAAACATTATAAAAATGACGTATCTATTAATAAGGATAGTTTTTAGAGTTGGATCAGCACATAAAATTGGTTTGATCACATACTTCTGTTTTATGAGTTTTGCGCTTGATGCTTCTCCATATATACTTTTTTAGACTTACCGCCTTTTTCTCCTTTCTTGCACAGAAATATGTGCTCTACGTCATACAATAGGTGCCCTACTTAATTAACTTCCGATTTCATCAGAAAACGTGCATTTGGTGACCTACCCTCCGCGATGTGCAAAAAACCGGGTTTCAATTTTACGACATCCAAAACGGGAGTGGATTCCGCGTTTTGTAACATACCTACTATTTGCATGTATGTTTTAACGATTGATGTCTGTTTGCAGCTTTATCTTGCCTTTTTGACTCACATGCGAAGCAAAAGTGAGTCTATGTACTCACCCGTGTCGTCCGTCCGTCCGTCCGTCCGGGCGTAAAAAAACTTAAACGTTGGATTTTTCTCGGAGACTATAGTATTAAGTCTATCAACACCCAATTTGGCATGATCGTGTATGATGACAAGGCCTCAAAAAACATACATAGTGACTTGACCTTGCTTCAAGGTCAAGGTCGCAGGAGCCATAAATGTTGTCTAAAAAACAGCCATTTTTCACATTTTCTCAATTTTCTCAGAAGTTTTTGAGATTGGATACCTCACCTATACATGGTATATAGGGCAAAGTAAGCCCTATTTTTTGATACCAGTTTGGTTGACCTTGCTTCAAGGTCAAGGTCACAGGAGCTCTTCAAAGTTGGATTGTATACATATTTTGAAGTGACCTTGACCCTGAACTATGGAAGATAACTGTTTCAAACTTAATAATTATGTGGGGCACATGTTATACTTTCATCATGAGACACATTTGGTCACATATCATCAAGGTCAAGGTCACTTTGACCCTAATGAAATGTGACCAAAATGGGGTAGTGAACCACTAAAAGTGACCATATCTCATGGTAGAAAGTGCCAATAAGCACCATTGAGCTTCCTATGTCTTGAATTAACAGCTTTGTGTTGCATGACCTTGAATGACTTTGACCTTGGGTCAAGGCCACATGTATTTTGGTAGGAAAAATGTGTAAAGCATTCCGTAGTTTAGTGTATGATGTCATTGCTAGGTGTAGTTGATTGGCCTTGACCTTGAAGGTCACCTGAAGGTCAAGGTCATGTAAAGGTCAAGGTCAAGCATGTGAGTCGTATGGGCTTTGCCCTTCTTGTTGTTGCTATAGTTGTTTGCAGTTTGCTTGTGTGTGGCTATGTTCTTCTTAAACTTTGTAAAGCGCTTTGAGCACGGAAAGCGCTATATGTGCACGTCCACAATACTGGCAAATGAATGTGTGACAGGCAGGTGGAAAATAGCAATGGTGAATAGCAATGGCGGCCAGCTTGGGTGATGGATTTCCGAGAATGCTTGTGGTCACGATTTGAGTGAATTATCAATAAAAGAGGCATTATTTCACAACACAAGTCCTTTGAGCATTATTTCAACTATTCTAGAAATTGTTATTAACCAGATTATGAGTCGGATGGACCGCCGAAAGCAACAACCCATGTGCGCAGCATGACGTAAGTTACTTCTGCAGCAAGCAGAAACGAAGCCTTTTAATTGGTCAAAAATAGCGTGTAAAGGTCAGAAGACATGCGCAAACGGTGTAAACAAGCCCGAAAGACAAGGTGAAGGTTGCCTGTGTGGTTTAAAGCAGAAATGATTTTGCGACATGTTTGCTACACGAGTAGAAAACGTAAGTTACCGGTGGAAACGATCGGAACCGACTTCAAAGATAAGCTCTATCACAGTGTATTATCTATGTGCGTTCATTATCTTTTTATTTCTTTCGATTGTGAAATGAATGAAACACAATCATGACTTTGATTTTCTGCAATTTTACCACTCGGTGTGTTGTTCAATTGTTTTTCTTCTCCCATGGCGCGACGGAAACCAAAGTAACGAACGCATTGCTCTTTTTTGAGTGGCCAATACTGTTACTTTTCTTCTAGAAACCCAGTTTTTAATAGCATGAGTAAAAAATATGGTGTTGGAAATGCATATTTTCACCAAAGATTCGCCTTTTGAATGCATCTCAAAGAAGAACTCGAGCAAACAAAATCTGCACTCGCCTAATGTCACACTTACCGGCGCCATTTTGTTCACAAGCAGTGCCTTTATTTCGTTTTTGTGAACCTCATGGTACCGAAATGAAACATATAAACACGCAGACTCTAAGAAAAACATTTCATGAAGCTATATCATCACAAATCATGCCCATCTGGAGCTTTTAAGACTTTAGGAATCATAATTTTGTGAGGGCAACCAGCATTTCCGCCATTTTTGCCAGTATCGTGGACGTGCACATATATAAATACTCGTCGTCATCATCATCATCATCATCATCATCATCATCATCATCATCATCATCATCATCATCATCACCATCATCATCTCTATTATTATTATTATTATTATTATTATTATTATTATTAAACATAAACCCATCGCGTCTCTGTGTGATACGTAAAAGTCGAGACTCAACATAATCCTACTTTAAATAAATCTTAGCTATATTGTAGTGAGTTTCTTCACACATCCTACAATGGCCACACAACTCCATTCACTTTCATTCCTCACGAAGCAGGTAGAGGTTCACTTGAAGTCGAAAAGAGAACCAACTTCATGCGACTGAGAAGGAATATGCATGCTTCCTTTGTGTGCAAAGGACGTCTTTGCCACCAGACCATGCAGTAGCAGTATGAGAAAGGAGGACTTTGCATCCATTTTTATTTTATGCATGCCCTGTGCCGACCATGATAGTTCACTTTCTGTGGGTTGTGGGTAAGAATGGACCCCTCTGTGACTTAACATTTGGAAGATGTGAATAACTGGAGAAATTGTGACTCAACTTGATCTCAATCTACTTACTTCTAGTGATTTTCATGATTGTTTGCCTCACAATGTCAACAATGGTTGACAGGTTATGAATGAAACATCATTCATTAATTCATTTGCACCATCTTGGCCAGTGCTCATGAGAAAATATCCATTTCCATCCTGCAACACATCAGAAATGCTTCCCTGCTGGCCAAATACGGAATTTTACTAGACTGGCCAAGTTGTCAGACCCTGTTGTAGAAATCAGTTTAGCAAATGACAAACTCTGCTGGCTGCAGATGGGCATTAAGACGTCGCTTGTTCCGTGTGTACTGAGTCTTGTTTTCAGTAGACTGCCTTTGAGTAAGTATGACATTGTGAGGACATTTTGACTGATGGCTAATTTTGACTAGGAACATGTCCACACATTTATCTGAGACTCGGAGAATCTATGCTCTGGTGAATATGTCAGAGCTCTTCGTTTCAGTAGAGAGTTGAAGGTAGTTCTTGCACAGCATTGCTGCTTTTACTCCCCCATAATTGATTAATTCCACAGTTCTCACAGTTGGCCCATCCGCCAGTCATTGAGAATCCTTGATGCTGGAGCTCTATGCTTGAAATAAGAATATTAAAAAAAATATTTGTGTTGTGCAGTTTTTAATTCAATTGCACAAAGTTTCTCCCCTTCACTCAATTATCATCACTGTTACAAAACAGGTATTCCGTACTAATTGTTTTATTTTAAACCTCAATACTAACAGAAGGTACCTCAAAAAAAGTTGTGGTTACTGTAACTGGACCAAATGTTTTTGGAGGAGGTGTGGTGGGGGGAGAAAAGAAATTGTAGGTAAACAACAAATTGCATGCTGTCCCATCTCCCCTGGGAGCATGATTTAACATTTCAAGTTATTAAAAGAATATTTTAAAGTGAAAGAGAACTTTTATTCTATGCTCAGATGAATCTACTGCATACATGACATTTTTTAAACCTGCATATTCACACACAAATATATATGCAGGTGCCTATGGACCCTACACTAAACCACAATCCCCCCCAGCTATTGTAACAGTAAATTTGTTGGTCACCCTGTGGGTTTGGGACAAGAATTGACCCACTTAGTCCCTAGAGCTACATCACACATGATTCATGATACTATTAACTAGGGAAATCATGACTTGACAGTTGACTAGCTTTTAATCTGCCAGTTCTTGTGATCATGATCAGTGGCTTTACAGAGCCTAGAGATGCTGAAGGACTATAAGACTCCATCATCATCATCATCATCATCATCATCATCATGATTGTGTGTGTGTGTGTGTGTGTGTGTGTGTGTGTGTGTGTGTGTGTGTGTATGTGTGTGTGTGTGAGAGAGAGAGAGTGTGTATGAGTGAATGTGTATGGTGTGTATCTGTGCTTGCATGCATGCATGAGTGTGTGTGTTTGAGCACTTGTGTGTGTAAATGTGTGTTTGAGTGTGCATGCATATGTGTTTGTGCATGCGAGTGCGTGCATGTATGTGTGTGTGAGAGAGAGAGAGAGAGAGAGAGAGAGAGAGAGAGAGAGAGAGAGAGAGAGAGAGCAGTTGAACAGGTATTAGGCCTTCAATTTGATGCAGCCTGTGTAGTACACATGGCTGTACATTTAGAGTTGAAATTTGAATGCCCTAGCATTTTCTCCCTTTCAATGCTCGATCGATGCAGAGTGTGCAAGCATACATGTGTATATGGACGATTATGGTCCTACGGGGGCTTGCCTGCTTCTGTATGTGTTCTTGCATGATAACTTTTCTGGCACATGTATGTGCATAGATTGTCTTTGTATTAATGCATGCTTTTGTGCTTTGACCTGCTTTAATATATTTGTAAGCATCTCTCTCCTCAGCAGAGAGATAGGAATGCCTTGCGAGGATGGCCCATATGGAGTGGAGGAGGCTCTTCTGATGCAACTGCCAAAGTGACTGTGAATTTCCATTCAGACGCAGAAGAGTTTTCTCATGTGCTTGAAATGAATGGTGTTACCACGGGCATCTCCCAAGCCCACTCAAGTGAAGGTCGCTGGGTTAGCACCTGAAACAATGATTCTTCTGTAGGGGTGTGTGTGTGTGTGTGAGAGAGAGAGAGAGAGAGAGAGAGAGAGAGAGAGAGAGAGAGAGAGAGAGAGAGAGAGAGAGAGAGAGAGAGAGAGAGGGGGAGGGGGAGAGAGAGAGAGAGAGAGAGAGAGAGAGAGAGAGAGAGAGAGAGAGAGAGAGAGAGAGAGAGAGAGAGAGAGAGAGAGATGGTTGTGCATGCATGAGCAAAACAAGCAACTAGAGCCACTCAATATCTCACACTTGGAACCCCTGGTTGCAGGGCTTTTGGGGCCTGCTCCAGTAGCTCAGCCAGGGGCTTGCTCCAGTAGCTCAGCCAGGGGCCTGCTCCAGTAGCTCAGCCAGGGGCCTGCTCCAGTAGCTCAGCCAGGGGCCTGCTCCAGGGGCCTGCTCCAGTAGCTCAGCCAGGGGCCTGCTCCAGTAGCTCAGCCAGGGGCCTGCTCCAGTAGCTCAGCCATGGGCCTGCTCCAGTAGCTCAGCCAGGGGCCTGCTCCAGTATCTCAGCCAGGGGCCTGCTCCAGTAGCTCAGCCAGGGGCCTGCTCCAGTAGCTCAGCCAGGGGCCTGCTCCAGTAGCTCAGCCAGGGGCCTGCTCCAGTAGCTCAGCCAGGGGCCTGCTCCAGTAGCTCAGCCAGGGGCCTGCTCCAGTATCTCAGCCAGGGGCCTGCTCCAGTAGCTCAGCCAGGGGCCTGCTCCAGTAGCTCAGCCAGGGGCCTGCTCCAGGGGCCTGCTCCAGTAGCTCAGCCAGGGGCCTGCTCCAGTAGCTCAGCCAGGGGCCTGCTCCAGTATCTCAGCCAGGGGCCTGCTCCGGTAGCTCAGCCAGGGGCCTGCTCCAGTAGCTCAGCCAGGGGCGGCCACGAGCAGCCACAGAGGCTACCAGCCGGGGCATTGAGATGGATTGAGTTAGATCCCACTTGCCTGTTAGTCAAGGCTGTACTTGTGCATTAGTGTGGATTCCATTATCCTATCGGTGATAGCAGGCCGACACTAGTGATAGGGCTGATCTTTGCCATTGATTTACTGCAGGTTTTGTTAGCTTATGACGTTTTCAGGGTTGATTTTAGGGTGTATAACTCATAATTGACAAGCTGTTCTATGTTTGAAAAATCCAGCTATTGCCAAACCCCTCTGGGTTAGGGGTCAGAATAGACCCACGATGACTCCCCATGTGATTCGTAAGAGGCGAATAACCTTGGAAATCGTGACTTGATTAGCGCTTACCCGAACCAATTCTAGTGATTTTCGTGCTCAATGGCCTTACATAGCCTACAGAGGGAGATAGGCCATAAAACCCCACCCATCCATCCTTCCTGTATTGCCTCTCCCACCAAGGAATAAAACTGGTCACAGGCACCACCGTGGCAACCGGGTTCAAAATCCTGGAAAGTTTCCTTTCTCAGGAGATTTTGAAGATGGTTGTTATTATTATTGTTTATGTGCTTGCTGCTGCTGTAGTAGTTGTTGTTGTTGTTAATAATACTTTTGTATGTTTTGCATCTACAGGCCCAAGGGGACAGCGCAGGAGAGGCAGCAGCAGCAGCATCTGAAGTGAAGGGAGAAGCCAAGCCAAAGGAGGTGAGTGGATGGAAAGACTTGTGGTAATGGGCCACACCAGTGGACTCATCCAAGGAGAGGGGTGTGGGAAAGATGGTGCAGCTGGCGGGCCACACAGGCTGGCGGGCCACACAGGCTGGCGGGCCACACAGGCTGGCGGGCCACACAGGCTGGCGGGCCACACAGGCTGGCGGGCCACACAGGCTGGCGGCCCACACAGGCTGGCGGGCCACACAGGCTGGCGGGCCACACAAGCTGGCAGGCCACACAGGCTGGCGGGCCACACAAGCTGGCGGGCCACACAGGCTGGCGGGCCACACAGGCTGGCGGGCCACACAGGCTGGCGGGCCACACATGCTGGCGGGCCACACAGGCTGGCGGGCCACACAGGCTGGCGGGCCACACAGGCTGGCGGGCCACACAGGCTGGCGGGCCACACAAGCTGGCGGGCCACACAAGCTGGTGGGCCACACAAGCTGGCGGGCCACACAAGCTGGCGGGCCACACAGGCTGGCGGGCCACAGGCTGGCGGGCCATACAGGCTGGCGGGCCACATCTGGTTGTGTAAATGTATATAATTAATAAATAAATACGTGTATTTGTTGGGATTTACATTGATTTATTGTTTTCTGTTGACCCTTTTTATGATACAGAAACTGAGAAAGATAAGAAACTAACAGTAAACAACAAACTGTGCTGTCCCATCTTCCTGCCCTCTGGCTCTGAGCTCAGGGAATCCAGTGTTTAATGTTTAAAAAATAGTGTTTTCAGTGAAAGAAAGTTGGTTTATAAAATGTTCAATCTAGCCTCTTCTAAAAAAAAGAAGATAAAAGTTCAGGCTGACCCTATCTTTCTTGTCGGGGGTGGTGGTGGGTGGTGGGTGGGTAGGGGTGTGTGTGTGTTTGGCCTAATGATGATGATGATTGTTAATATTTTTTGTTCCTTAATGATAAGGAGTAGACAGGTGGCTTGTCATGTCAGGTCTTGATCAGTAGAGAGGAAGAGGGGGAGAAAGAAAATGGAATGAAAAAGTCATGTGCCAAAGGGTGTTTAGCTGGTTTTATGTAAAGCTGAATGAGTCGCTTTGTCCCCCTGGGCCATTTTAAATTGCAATCACAATGGTGAAAACCGTCAGAAAATCGGACAATTAGTCTCCGAGTTACAGGTATTTGAATATACTTACCCTTGGAAATGTGTTTCTGAGAAAATTGAAATAAAAGTTTTGAAACTTCAGCACAACAGTTTCCTTAGCAACCATGCATGCATTTCTTTGAAATTTGGCACAGTCATACAACATAACATAAAAACTAACACACACATTTTCAGTTTGAAACATAAAGTAGTTTATTGTCAACATTGTTTCAGAAAATACACGAAAATGTACGTTCACGGCTAAATTGTCACAATGGCTTACTGATCAAAAACCTATTCATAATAATTTTAAAATCAGTGCTAATGTGCACAGGTCCAAGAAACACAAAAATTACACTAAAATGTTTGTGTAGTAAAGTATGGGTGGGGGGGTGCACAGTGATTGTTAAACTATTTATACGCCACAATGGGAACTGATGATGCTATTAGATTCCAAAGTATTTTATTCAAAGAAACATACAAAACTATTTACAAGCAATGTTGATGCGGCCTCGACCTGAAAACAATCACATACAATATGTAGTTTCAGAGCCAGTCCAACTATTTGAAGTCATTTCATCATTACTGTTCATTTAATACAAAGATTTCTCAAACAAGCAATGCGAGATGTACAGCAGAGAGCTGAATATTCTCTCAAGTCTGCACATTCATCTTCGGCAAACGAAATTCAACTTGTGGCGCGTTGAAGGCAGAAGCGCTAACACCTCGAGGCTCACTCTAAGCTGCGCTTCGATTGGCTGGTTCCTTCCCTCTCCCATATGGTCCATAGTTAAGCAAACCAATCAGATTAAAGGTTTTAAATGCATAGAGTGATATCAGTTCTTACAAAAAGGATCCAAAAAGCTGCGATATGGTGAAAAAATTATTGAAATCGGCTGAGTAGTTTTTGAGATACAAGCATTTTAAATTATGAATATTTAATGAAGTATTTATTTTGAAACCCTTCTTGCATAAATTAAGTATTCAAACGTATTTAGAGACAGATTTGGTAAATGAAACTCGCTGACATTGTAGATAAAGGATTATTGAACCAGAAACAACCAAAAACTCAAAACCGACAACCCACACCCCTTGTACCTATTTCCAGTGCTAGCGCCGAATGGTTCCAGGGACAAAGCGTCTCATTCCGTGGTGGAGGGTCACATATTTCATCAGCCAGTCCAAGGTCTGGTAATCTTGACTGAATAACACTT